>JASTWF010001694.1:0-64937 GCA_030390025.1 Squalus acanthias | reverse complement strand
GGAGGAGAGAGGGTAGATAGTCAGAGGATGGGGAGAGGGGTAGATAGTCAGAGGATGGAGGAGAGAGGGGTAGATAGACAGAGGATGGGGACAGAGGGGTAGATAGTCAGAGGATGGAGGAGAGAGGGGTAGATAGTCAGAGGATGGAGGAGAGAGGGGTAGATAGTCAGAGGATGGGGAGAGGGGTAGATAGTCAGAGGATGGAGGAGAGAGGGGTAGATAGACAGAGGATGGGGAGAGAGGGGTAGATAGACAGAGGATGGAGGGAGGGGTAGATAGACAGAGGATGGAGGGAGGGGTAGATAGACAGAGGATGGGGAGAGAGGGGTAGATAGACAGAGGATGGGGAGAGAGGGGTAGATCATCAGAGGATGGGGAGAGGGGTAGATAGACAGAGGATGGAGGAGAGAGGGGTAGATAGACAGAGGATGGAGGGAGGGGTAGATAGTCAGGATGGGGAGAGAGTTAGATAGTCAGAGGATGGGGAGAGAGGGGTAGATAGACAGAGGATGGGGAGAGAGGGGTAGATAGACAGAGGATGGAGGGAGTGGTAGATAGTCAGGATGGGGAGAGGGTTAGATAGTCAGAGGATGGGGAGAGAGGGGTAGATAGTCAGAGGATGGGGGGAGGGGTAGATAGACAGAGGATGGAGGAGAGAGGGGTAGATAGTCAGAGGATGGGGAGAGGGGTAGATCGTCATAGGATGGAGGGAGGGGTAGATAGACAGAGGATGGAGGAGAGAGGGGGAGATAGACAGAGGATGGAGGAGAGAGGGGTAGATAGTCAGAGGATGGAGGGAGGGGTAGATAGACAGAGGATGGGGAGAGGGGCAGATAGTCAGAGGATGGAGGAGAGACGGATAGATAGACAGAGGATGGAGGGAGGGGTAGATAGTCAGAGGATGGGGAGAGGGGTAGATAGTCAGAGGATGGGGAGAGGGGTAGATAGACAGAGGATGGAGGAGAGAGGGGTAGATAGACAGAGGATGGAGGGAGGGGTAGATAGTCAGAGGATGGAGAGAGGGGTAGATAGACAGAGGATGGAGGGAGGGGTAGATAGACAGAGGATGGAGGAGAGAGGGGTAGATAGACAGAGGATGGGGAGAGGGGTAAATCGACAGAGGATGGAGGAGAGAGGGGTAGATAGACAGAGGCTGGAGGGAGGGGTAGATAGTCAGAGGATGGGGAGAGGGGGGTAGATAGTCAGAGGATGGAGGGAGGGGTAGATAGTCAGAGGATGGGGAGAGGGGGGTAGATAGTCAGAGGATGGAGGGAGGGGTAGATAGACAGAGGATGGGGAGAGAGGGGTAGATAGTCAGAGGATGGAGGAGAGAGGGGTAGATAGTCAGAGGATGGAGGAGAGAGGGGTAGATAGTCAGAGGATGGGGAGAGGAGCAGATAGTCAGAGGATGGGGAGAGGAGCAGATAGACAGAGGATGGGGAGAGGGTAGATAGTCAGAGGATGGGGAGAGGGGTAGATAGACAGAGGATGGAAGAAGGGGTAGATAGTCAGAGGATGGAGGAGAGAGGGGTAGATAGTCATAGGATGGGGAGAGGGGGGTAAATAGTCAGAGGATGGAGGAGAGAGGGGTAGATAGACAGAGGATGGAGGAGAGAGGGGTAGATAGTCAGAGGATGGAGGAGAGAGGGGTAGATAGTCAGAGGATGGGGAGAGGGGGGTAGATAGACAGAGGATAGGGAGAGGGGTAGATAGACAGAGGATGGAGGAGAGAGGGGTAGATAGTCAGAGGATGAGGAGAGGGGTAGATAGACAGAGGATGGAGGAGAGAGGGGTAGATAGACAGAGGATGGAGGGAGGGGTAGATAGTCAGAGGATGGAGAGAGGGGTAGATAGACATAGGATGGAGGGAGGGGTAGATAGACAGAGGATGGAGGAGAGAGGGGTAGATAGACAGAGGATGGGGAGAGGGGTAAATCGACAGAGGATGGAGGAGAGAGGGGTAGATAGACAGAGGCTGGAGGGAGGGGTAGATAGTCAGAGGATGGGGAGAGGGGGGTAGATAGTCAGAGGATGGAGGGAGGGGTAGATAGTCAGAGGATGGGGAGAGGGGGGTAGATTGTCAGAGGATGGAGGGAGGGGTAGATAGACAGAGGATGGGGAGAGAGGGGTAGATAGTCAGAGGATGGAGGAGAGAGGGGTAGATAGTCAGAGGATGGAGGAGAGAGGGGTAGATAGTCAGAGGATGGGGAGAGGAGTAGATAGACAGAGGATGGGGAGAGGGTAGATAGTCAGAGGATGGGGAGAGGGGTAGATAGACAGAGGATGGAAGAAGGGGTAGATAGTCAGAGGATGGAGGAGAGAGGGGTAGATAGTCATAGGATGGGGAGAGGGGGGTAAATAGTCAGAGGATGGAGGAGAGAGGGGTAGATAGACAGAGGATGGAGGAGAGAGGGGTAGATAGTCAGAGGATGGAGGAGAGAGGGGTAGATAGACAGAGGATGGGGAGAGGGTTAGATAGACAGAGGATGGGGAGAGGGGTAGATAGTCAGAGGATGGGGGGAGGGGTAGATAGACAGAGGATGGAGGAGAGAGGGGTAGATAGTCAGAGGATGGAGGAGAGAGGGGTAGATAGTCAGAGATGGGGAGAGGGGTAGATAGACAGAGGATGGAGGAGAGAGGGGGAGATAGACAGAGGATGGAGGAGAGAGGGGTAGATAGTCAGAGGATGGAGGGAGGGGTAGATAGACAGAGGATGGGGAGAGGGGCAGATAGTCAGAGGATGGAGGAGAGACGGATAGATAGACAGAGGATGGAGGGAGGGGTAGATAGTCAGAGGATGGGGAGAGGGGTAGATAGTCAGAGGATGGAGGGAGGGGTAGATAGTCAGAGGATGGAGGTCAGAGGGGTAGATAGTCAGAGGATGGAGGAGAGAGGGGTAGATAGTCAGAGGATGGGGAGAGGGGTAGAGAGACAGAGGATGGGGAGAGAGGGGTAGAGAGACAGAGGATGGGGTGAGAGGGGTAGATAGTCAGAGGATGGGGAGAGGGGGGTAAATAGTCAGAGGATGGACGAGAGAGGGGTAGATAGTTAGAGGATGGAGAGAGGGGTAGATAGACAGAGGATGGGGAGAGGGGTAGATAGACAGAGGATGGGGAGAGGGGGGTAAATAGTCAGAGGATGGAGGAGAGAGGGGTAGATAGACAGAGGATGGAGGAGAGAGGGGTAGATAGACAGAGGATGGGGAGAGGGGCAGATAGAGAGAGGATGGAGGAGAGAGGGGTAGATAGACAGAGGATGGAGGAGAGAGGGGTAGATAGTCAGAGGATGGGGAGAGGGGTAGATAGTCAGAGGATGGAGGAGAGAGGGGTAGATAGACAGAGGATGGGGACAGAGGGGTAGATAGTCAGAGGATGGAGGAGAGAGGGGTAGATAGTCAGAGGATGGAGGAGAGAGGGGTAGATAGTCAGAGGATGGGGAGAGGGGTAGATAGTCAGAGGATGGAGGAGAGAGGGGTAGATAGACAGAGGATGGGGAGAGAGGGGTAGATAGACAGAGGATGGAGGGAGGGGTAGATAGACAGAGGATGGGGAGAGAGGGGTAGATAGACAGAGGATGGGGAGAGAGGGGTAGATCATCAGAGGATGGGGAGAGGGGTAGATAGACAGAGGATGGAGGAGAGAGGGGTAGATAGACAGAGGATGGAGGGAGGGGTAGATAGTCAGGATGGGGAGAGAGTTAGATAGTCAGAGGATGGGGAGAGAGGGGTAGATAGACAGAGGATGGGGAGAGAGGGGTAGATAGACAGAGGATGGAGGGAGTGGTAGATAGTCAGGATGGGGAGAGGGTTAGATAGTCAGAGGATGGGGAGAGAGGGGTAGATAGTCAGAGGATGGGGGGAGGGGTAGATAGACAGAGGATGGAGGAGAGAGGGGTAGATAGTCAGAGGATGGGGAGAGGGGTAGATCGTCATAGGATGGAGGGAGGGGTAGATAGACAGAGGATGGAGGAGAGAGGGGGAGATAGACAGAGGATGGAGGAGAGAGGGGTAGATAGTCAGAGGATGGAGGGAGGGGTAGATAGACAGAGGATGGGGAGAGGGGCAGATAGTCAGAGGATGGAGGAGAGACGGATAGATAGACAGAGGATGGAGGGAGGGGTAGATAGTCAGAGGATGGGGAGAGGGGTAGATAGTCAGAGGATGGGGAGAGGGTTAGATAGACAGAGGATGGGGAGAGGGGTAGATAGACAGAGGATGGAGGAGAGAGGGGTAGATAGTCAGAGGATGGAGGAGAGAGGGGTAGATAGTCAGAGGATGGGGAGAGGGGTAGATAGACAGAGGATGGAGGGAGGGGTAGATAGACAGAGGATGGAGGAGAGAGGGGTAGATAGTCAGAGGATGGAGGAGAGAGGGGTAGATAGTCAGAAGATGGAGGAGAGAGGGGTAGATAGTCAGAGGATGGGGAGAGGGGTAGATAGTCAGAGGATGGAGGAGAGAGGGGTAGATAGACAGAGGATGGGGAGAGAGGGGGAGATAGTCAGAGGATGGAGGAGAGAGGGGTAGATAGGCAGAGGATGGAGGAGAGAGGGGTCGATAGTCAGAGGATGGAGGAGAGAGGGGTAGATAGTCAGAGGATGGGGAGAGGGGTAGATAGTCAGAGGATGGAGGAGAGAGGGGTAGATAGACAGAGGATGGGGACAGAGGGGTAGATAGTCAGAGGATGGAGGAGAGAGGGGTAGATAGTCAGAGGATGGAGGAGAGAGGGGTAGATAGTCAGAGGATGGGGAGAGGGGTAGATAGTCAGAGGATGGAGGAGAGAGGGGTAGATAGACAGAGGATGGGGAGAGAGGGGTAGATAGACAGAGGATGGAGGGAGGGGTAGATAGACAGAGGATGGAGGGAGGGGTAGATAGACAGAGGATGGGGAGAGAGGGGTAGATAGACAGAGGATGGGGAGAGAGGGGTAGATCATCAGAGGATGGGGAGAGGGGTAGATAGACAGAGGATGGAGGAGAGAGGGGTAGATAGACAGAGGATGGAGGGAGGGGTAGATAGTCAGGATGGGGAGAGAGTTAGATAGTCAGAGGATGGGGAGAGAGGGGTAGATAGACAGAGGATGGGGAGAGAGGGGTAGATAGACAGAGGATGGAGGGAGTGGTAGATAGTCAGGATGGGGAGAGGGTTAGATAGTCAGAGGATGGGGAGAGAGGGGTAGATAGTCAGAGGATGGGGGGAGGGGTAGATAGACAGAGGATGGAGGAGAGAGGGGTAGATAGTCAGAGGATGGGGAGAGGGGTAGATCGTCATAGGATGGAGGGAGGGGTAGATAGACAGAGGATGGAGGAGAGAGGGGGAGATAGACAGAGGATGGAGGAGAGAGGGGTAGATAGTCAGAGGATGGAGGGAGGGGTAGATAGACAGAGGATGGGGAGAGGGGCAGATAGTCAGAGGATGGAGGAGAGACGGATAGATAGACAGAGGATGGAGGGAGGGGTAGATAGTCAGAGGATGGGGAGAGGGGTAGATAGTCAGAGGATGGGGAGAGGGTTAGATAGACAGAGGATGGGGAGAGGGGTAGATAGACAGAGGATGGAGGAGAGAGGGGTAGATAGTCAGAGGATGGAGGAGAGAGGGGTAGATAGTCAGAGGATGGGGAGAGGGGTAGATAGACAGAGGATGGAGGGAGGGGTAGATAGACAGAGGATGGAGGAGAGAGGGGTAGATAGTCAGAGGATGGAGGAGAGAGGGGTAGATAGTCAGAAGATGGAGGAGAGAGGGGTAGATAGTCAGAGGATGGGGAGAGGGGTAGATAGTCAGAGGATGGAGGAGAGAGGGGTAGATAGACAGAGGATGGGGAGAGAGGGGGAGATAGTCAGAGGATGGAGGAGAGAGGGGTAGATAGGCAGAGGATGGAGGAGAGAGGGGTCGATAGTCAGAGGATGGAGGAGAGAGGGGTAGATAGTCAGAGGATGGGGAGAGGGGTAGATAGTCAGAGGATGGAGGAGAGAGGGGTAGATAGACAGAGGATGGAGAGAGGGGTAAATCGACAGAGGATGGAGGAGAGAGGGGTAGATAGACAGAGGCTGGAGGGAGGGGTAGATAGTCAGAGGATGGGGAGAGGGGGGTAGATAGTCAGAGGATGGAGAGAGGGGTAGATAGACATAGGATGGAGGGAGGGGTAGATAGACAGAGGATGGAGGAGAGAGGGGTAGATAGACAGAGGATGGGGAGAGGGGTAAATCGACAGAGGATGGAGGAGAGAGGGGTAGATAGACAGAGGTTGGAGGGAGGGGTAGATAGTCAGAGGATGGGGAGAGGGGGGTAGATAGTCAGAGGATGGAGGGAGGGGTAGATAGTCAGAGGATGGGGAGAGGGGGGTAGATTGTCAGAGGATGGAGGGAGGGGTAGATAGACAGAGGATGGGGAGAGAGGGGTAGATAGTCAGAGGATGGAGGAGAGAGGGGTAGATAGTCAGAGGATGGAGGAGAGAGGGGTAGATAGTCAGAGGATGGGGAGAGGAGTAGATAGACAGAGGATGGGGAGAGGGTAGATAGTCAGAGGATGGGGAGAGGGGTAGATAGACAGAGGATGGAAGAAGGGGTAGATAGTCAGAGGATGGAGGAGAGAGGGGTAGATAGTCATAGGATGGGGAGAGGGGGGTAAATAGTCAGAGGATGGAGGAGAGAGGGGTAGATAGACAGAGGATGGAGGAGAGAGGGGTAGATAGACAGAGGATGGAGGAGAGAGGGGTAGATAGACAGAGGATGGGGAGAGGGTTAGATAGACAGAGGATGGGGAGAGGGGTAGATAGTCAGAGGATGGGGGGAGGGGTAGATAGACAGAGGATGGAGGAGAGAGGGGTAGATAGTCAGAGGATGGGGAGAGGGGTAGATAGTCATAGGATGGAGGGAGGGGTAGAGAGACAGAGGATGGGGAGAGGGGTAGATAGTCAGAGGATGGAGGGAGGGGTGGATAGACAGAGGGTGGAGGAGAGAGGGGTAGATAGTCAGAGGATGGAGGAGAGAGGGGTAGATAGTCAGAGATGGGGAGAGGGGTAGATAGACAGAGGATGGAGGAGAGAGGGGGAGATAGACAGAGGATGGAGGAGAGAGGGGTAGATAGTCAGAGGATGGAGGGAGGGGTAGATAGACAGAGGATGGGGAGAGGGGCAGATAGTCAGAGGATGGAGGAGAGACGGATAGATAGACAGAGGATGGAGGGAGGGGTAGATAGTCAGAGGATGGAGGGAGGGGTAGATAGTCAGAGGATGGAGGTCAGAGGGGTAGATAGTCAGAGGATGGAGGAGAGAGGGGTAGATAGTCAGAGGATGGGGAGAGGGGTAGAGAGACAGAGGATGGGGAGAGAGGGGTAGAGAGACAGAGGATGGGGTGAGAGGGGTAGATAGTCAGAGGATGGGGAGAGGGGGGTAAATAGTCAGAGGATGGACGAGAGAGGGGTAGATAGTTAGAGGATGGAGGGAGGGGTAGATAGACAGAGGATGGGGAGAGGGGTAGATAGACAGAGGATGGGGAGAGGGGTAGATAGTCAGAGGATGGAGGAGAGAGGGGTAGATAGTCAGAGGATGGGGAGAGGGGGGTAAATAGTCAGAGGATGGAGGAGAGAGGGGTAGATAGACAGAGGATGGAGGAGAGAGGGGTAGATAGACAGAGGATGGGGAGAGGGGCAGATAGAGAGAGGATGGAGGAGAGAGGGGTAGATAGACAGAGGATGGAGGAGAGAGGGGTAGATAGTCAGAGGATGGGGAGAGGGGTAGATAGTCAGAGGATGGAGGAGAGAGGGGTAGATAGACAGAGGATGGGGACAGAGGGGTAGATAGTCAGAGGATGGAGGAGAGAGGGGTAGATAGTCAGAGGATGGAGGAGAGAGGGGTAGATAGTCAGAGGATGGGGAGAGGGGTAGATAGTCAGAGGATGGAGGAGAGAGGGGTAGATAGACAGAGGATGGGGAGAGAGGGGTAGATAGACAGAGGATGGAGGGAGGGGTAGATAGACAGAGGATGGAGGGAGGGGTAGATAGACAGAGGATGGGGAGAGAGGGGTAGATAGACAGAGGATGGGGAGAGAGGGGTAGATCATCAGAGGATGGGGAGAGGGGTAGATAGACAGAGGATGGAGGAGAGAGGGGTAGATAGACAGAGGATGGGGAGAGAGGGGTAGATCGTCAGAGGATGGGGAGAGGGGTAGATAGACAGAGGATGGAGGAGAGAGGGGTAGATAGACAGAGGATGGGGAGAGGGGGGTAGATAAACAGAGGATAGGGAGAGGGGTAGATAGACAGAGGATGGAGGAGAGAGGGGTAGATAGTCAGAGGATGGGGAGAGGGGTAGATAGACAGAGGATGGAGGAGAGAGGGGTAGATAGTCAGAGGATGGGGAGAGGGGTAGATAGACAGAGGATGGAGGAGAGAGGGGTAGAGAGACAGAGGATGGAGGGAGGGGTAGATAGTCAGAGGATGGAGAGAGGGGTAGATAGACAGAGGATGGAGGGAGGGGTAGATAGACAGAGGATGGAGGAGAGAGGGGTAGATAGACAGAGGATGGGGAGAGGGGTAAATCGACAGAGGATGGAGGAGAGAGGGGTAGATAGACAGAGGATGGGGAGAGGGGTAGATAGACAGAGGATGGGGAGAGGGGTAGATAGTCAGAGGATGGGGAGAGGGGTAGATAGACAGAGGATGGGGAGAGAGGGGTAGATAGTCAGGATGGGGAGAGAGGGGTAGATAGTCAGAGGATGGGGAGAGGGGTAGATAGTCAGAGGATGGAGGGAGGGGTAGATAGACAGAGGATGGAGGAGAGAGGTAGATAGTCAGAGGATGGGGAGACGGGTAGATAGTCAGAGGATGGAGGGAGGGGTAGATAGACAGAGGATGGAGGGAGGGGTAGATAGTCAGGATGGGGAGAGAGGGGTAGATAGACAGAGGATGGAGGGAGGGGTAGATAGTCAGAGGATGGGGAGAGAGGGGTAGATAGACAGAGGATGGAGGGAGGGGTAGATAGTCAGGATGGGGAGAGGGTTAGATAGTCAGAGGATGGGGAGAGAGGGGTAGATAGACAGAGGATGGGGAGAGAGGGGTAGATAGACAGAGGATGGAGGGAGTGGTAGATAGTCAGGATGGGGAGAGGGTTAGATAGTCAGAGGATGGGGAGAGAGGGGTAGATAGTCAGAGGATGGGGGGAGGGGTAGATAGACAGAGGATGGAGGAGAGAGGGGTAGATAGACAGAGGATGGGGAGAGGGGTAGATAGTCAGAGGATGGGGGGAGGGGTAGATAGACAGAGGATGGAGGAGAGAGGGGTAGATAGTCAGAGGATGGGGAGAGGGGTAGATAGTCATAGGATGGAGGGAGGGGTAGATGGACAGAGGATGGGGAGAGGGGTAGATAGTCAGAGGATGGAGGGAGGGGTGGATAGACAGAGGGTGGAGGAGAGAGGGGTAGATAGTCAGAGGATGGAGGAGAGAGGGGTAGATAGTCAGAGATGGGGAGAGGGGTAGATAGACAGAGGATGGAGGAGAGAGGGGGAGATAGACAGAGGATGGAGGAGAGAGGGGTAGATAGTCAGAGGATGGAGGGAGGGGTAGATAGACAGAGGATGGGGAGAGAGGCAGATAGTCAGAGGATGGAGGAGAGACGGATAGATAGACAGAGGATGGAGGGAGGGGTAGATAGTCAGAGGATGGGGAGAGGGGTAGATAGTCAGAGGATGGAGGGAGGGGTAGATAGTCAGAGGATGGAGGTGAGAGGGGTAGATAGTCAGAGGATGGAGGAGAGAGGGGTAGATAGTCAGAGGATGGGGAGAGGGGTAGAGAGACAGAGGATGGGGAGAGAGGGGTAGAGAGACAGAGGATGGGGAGAGAGGGGTAGATAGTCAGAGGATGGGGAGAGGGGGGTAAATAGTCAGAGGATGGAGGAGAGAGGGGTAGATAGTTAGAGGATGGAGGGAGGGGTAGATAGACAGAGGATGGGGAGAGGGGTAGATAGACAGAGGATGGGGAGAGGGGTAGATAGACAGAGGATGGAGGGAGGGGTAGATAGTCAGAGGATGGAGGGAGGGGTAGATAGTCAGAGGATGGAGGAGAGAGGGGTAGATAGTCAGAGGATGGTGAGAGGGGGGTAAATAGTCAGAGGATGGAGGAGAGAGGGGTAGATAGACAGAGGATGGAGGAGAGAGGGGTAGATAGACAGAGGATGGGGAGAGGGGTAGATAGAGAGAGGATGGAGGAGAGAGGGGTAGATAGACAGAGGATGGAGGAGAGAGGGGTAGATAGTCAGAGGATGGGGAGAGGGGTAGATAGTCAGAGGATGGAGGAGAGAGGGGTAGATAGACAGAGGATGGGGACAGAGGGGTAGATAGTCAGAGGATGGAGGAGAGAGGGGTAGATAGTCAGAGGATGGAGGAGAGAGGGGTAGATAGTCAGAGGATGGGGAGAGGGGTAGATAGTCAGAGGATGGAGGAGAGAGGGGTAGATAGACAGAGGATGGGGAGAGAGGGGTAGATAGACAGAGGATGGAGGGAGGGGTAGATAGACAGAGGATGGAGGGAGGGGTAGATAGACAGAGGATGGGGAGAGAGGGGTAGATAGACAGAGGATGGGGAGAGAGGGGTAGATCATCAGAGGATGGGGAGAGGGGTAGATAGACAGAGGATGGAGGAGAGAGGGGTAGATAGACAGAGGATGGGGAGGGAGGGGTAGATAGTCAGAGGATGGAGGAGAGAGGGGTAGATAGTCAGAGGATGGAGGAGAGAGGGGTAGATAGACAGAGGATGGGGAGAGGGGGGTAGATAGACAGAGGATGGAGGAGAGAGGGGTAGATAGACAGAGGATGGGGAGAGGGGTAGATAGAGAGAGGATGGAGGAGAGAGGGGTAGATAGACAGAGGATGGAGGAGAGAGGGGTAGATAGTCAGAGGATGGGGAGAGGGGTAGATAGACAGAGGATGGAGGAGAGAGGGGTAGATAGACAGAGGATGGAGGGAGGGGTAGATAGACAGAGGATGGAGGAGAGAGGGGTAGATAGTCAGAGGATGGGGAGAGGGTTAGATAGTCAGAGGATGGAGGAGAGAGGGGGAGATAGTCAGAGGATGGAGGAGAGAGGGGTAGATAGTCAGAGGATGGGGAGAGGGGTAGATAGACAGAGGATGGGGAGAGGGGTAGATAGACAGAGGATGGAGGGAGGGGTAGATAGTCAGAGGATGGAGGAGAGAGGGGTAGATAGTCAGAGGATGGGGAGAGGGGGGTAAATAGTCAGAGGATGGGGAGAGGGGTAGATAGTCAGAGGATGGAGGGAGGGGTAGATAGACAGAGGATGGAGGAGAGAGGTAGATAGTCAGAGGATGGGGAGACGGGTAGATAGTCAGAGGATGGAGGGAGGGGTAGATAGACAGAGGATGGAGGGAGGGGTAGATAGTCAGGATGGGGAGAGAGGGGTAGATAGACAGAGGATGGAGGGAGGGGTAGATAGACAGAGGATGGAGGAGAGAGGGGTAGATAGTCAGAGGATGGAGGAGAGAGGGGTAGATAGTCAGAGGATGGGGAGAGGGGTAGATAGTCAGAGGATGGAGGAGAGAGGGGTAGATAGACAGAGGATGGGGAGAGAGGGGTAGATAGACAGAGGATGGAGGGAGGGGTAGATAGACAGAGGATGGAGGGAGGGGTAGATAGACAGAGGATGGGGAGAGAGGGGTAGATAGACAGAGGATGGGGAGAGAGGGGTAGATCATCAGAGGATGGGGAGAGGGGTAGATAGACAGAGGATGGAGGAGAGAGGGGTTGATAGAAAGAGGATGGGGAGAGGGGGGTAGATAGACAGAGGATGGGGAGAGGGGTAGATAGACAGAGGATGGAGGAGAGAGGGGTAGATAGTCAGAGGATGGGGAGAGGGGTAGATAGACAGAGGATGGGGAGAGGGGTAGATAGTCAGAGGATGGAGGAGAGAGGGGGAGATAGTCAGAGGATGGAGGAGAGAGGGGTAGATAGACAGAGGATGGAGGAGAGAGGGGTAGATAGACAGAGGATGGGGAGAGGGGTAGATTTCAGAGGATGGAGTAGAGGGGGGTAGATAGACAGAGGATGGAGGGAGGGGTAGATTTTCAGAGGATGGAGAGAGGGGTAGATAGACAGAGGATGGGGAGAGAGCGGTAGATAGACAGAGGATGGGGAGAGGGGGGTAGATAGACAGAGGATGGAGGGAGGGGTAGATATTCAGAGGATGGAGAGAGGGGTAGATAGACAGAGGATGGGGAGAGAGGGGTAGATAGACAGAGGATGGAGGAGAGAGGGGTAGATGGACAGAGGATGGGGAGAGGGGTAGATAGACAGAGGATGGGGAGAGGGGTAGATCGTCAGGATGGGGAGAGAGGGGTAGATAGTCAGAGGATGGGGAGAGGGGTCGATAGTCAGAGGATGGAGGGAGGGGTAGATAGACAGAGGATGGAGGAGAGAGGTAGATAGTCAGAGGATGGGGAGAGGGGTAGATAGTCAGAGGATGGAGGGAGGGGTAGATAGACAGAGGATGGAGGAGAGAGGGGTAGATAGTCAGAGGATGGGGAGAGGGGTAGATAGTCAGAGGATGGAGGGAGGGGTAGATAGTCAGAGGATGGAGGAGAGAGGGGTAGATAGTCAGAGGATGGAGGAGAGAGGGGTAGATAGTCAGAGGATGGGGAGAGGGGTAGATAGACAGAGGATGGAGGAGAGAGGGGGAGATAGACAGAGGATGGGGACAGAGGGGTAGATAGTCAGAGGATGGAGGAGAGAGGGGTAGATAGTCAGAGGATGGAGGAGAGAGGGGTAGATAGTCAGAGGATGGGGAAAGGGGTAGATAGTCAGAGGATGGAGGAGAGAGGGGTAGATAGACAGAGGATGGGGAGAGAGGGGTAGATAGACAGAGGATGGAGGGAGGGGTAGATAGACAGAGGATGGGGAGAGAGGGGTAGATAGACAGAGGATGGGGAGAGAGGGGTAGATCATCAGAGGATGGGGAGAGGGGTAGATAGACAGAGGATGGAGGGAGGGGTAGATAGACAGAGGATGGAGGAGAGAGGGGTAGATAGACAGAGGATGGGGAGAGGGGTAAATCGACAGAGGATGGAGGAGAGAGGGGTAGATAGACAGAGGATGGAGGGAGGGGTAGATAGTCAGGATGGGGAGAGAGGGGTAGATAGACAGAGGATGGAGGGAGGGGTAGATAGTCAGAGGATGGGGAGAGAGGGGTAGATAGACAGAGGATGGAGGGAGGGGTAGATAGTCAGGATGGGGAGAGGGTTAGATAGTCAGAGGATGGGGAGAGAGGGGTAGATAGACAGAGGATGGGGAGAGAGGGGTAGATAGACAGAGGATGGAGGGAGTGGTAGATAGTCAGGATGGGGAGAGGGTTAGATAGTCAGAGGATGGGGAGAGAGGGGTAGATAGTCAGAGGATGGGGGGAGGGGTAGATAGACAGAGGATGGAGGAGAGAGGGGTAGATAGTCAGAGGATGGGGAGAGGGGTAGATAGTCATAGGATGGAGGGAGGGGTAGATAGACAGAGGATAGAGGAGAGAGGGGGAGATAGACAGAGGATGGAGGAGAGAGGGGTAGATAGTCAGAGGATGGAGGGAGGGGTAGATAGACAGAGGATGGGGAGAGGGGCAGATAGTCAGAGGATGGAGGAGAGACGGATAGATAGACAGAGGATGGAGGGAGGGGTAGATAGTCAGAGGATGGGGAGAGGGGTAGATAGACAGAGGATGGAGGAGAGAGGGGTAGATAGTCAGAGGATGGAGGAGAGAGGGGTAGATAGTCAGAAGATGGAGGAGAGAGGGGTAGATAGTCAGAGGATGGGGAGAGGGGTAGATAGTCAGAGGATGGAGGAGAGAGGGGTAGATAGACAGAGGATGGGGAGAGAGGGGGAGATAGTCAGAGGATGGAGGAGAGAGGGGTAGATAGGCAGAGGATGGAGGAGAGAGGGGTCGATAGTCAGAGGATGGAGGAGAGAGGGGTAGATAGTCAGAGGATGGGGAGAGGGGTAGATAGTCAGAGGATGGAGGAGAGAGGGGTAGATAGACAGAGGATGGAGGGAGGGGTAGATAGACAGAGGATGGAGGGAGGGGTAGATAGACAGAGGATGGGGAGAGAGGGGTAGATAGACAGAGGATGGAGGGAGGGGTAGATAGACAGAGGATGGAGGGAGGGGTAGATAGACAGAGGATGGGGAGAGAGGGGTAGATAGACAGAGGATGGAGGGAGGGGTAGATAGACAGAGGATGGAGGAGAGAGGGGTAGATAGACAGAGCATGGGGAGAGGGGGGTAGATAGACAGAGGATGGGGAGAGAGGGGTAGATCGTCAGAGGATGGGGAGAGGGGTAGATAGACAGAGGATGGAGGAGAGAGGGGTAGATAGACAGAGGATGGGGAGAGGGGGGTAGATAGACAGAGGATAGGGAGAGGGGTAGATAGACAGAGGATGGAGGAGAGAGGGGTAGATAGTCAGAGGATGGGGAGAGGGGTAGATAGACAGAGGATGGAGGAGAGAGGGGTAGATAGACAGAGGATGGAGGGAGGGGTAGATAGTCAGAGGATGGAGAGAGGGGTAGATAGACAGAGGATGGAGGGAGGGGTAGATAGACAGAGGATGGAGGAGAGAGGGGTAGATAGACAGAGGATGGGGAGAGGGGGGTAGATAGACAGAGGATAGGGAGAGGGGTAGATAGACAGAGGATGGAGGAGAGAGGGGTAGATAGTCAGAGGATGGGGAGAGGGGTAGATAGACAGAGGATGGAGGAGAGAGGGGTAGATAGACAGAGGATGGAGGGAGGGGTAGATAGTCAGAGGATGGGGAGAGGGGGGTAGATAGTCAGAGGATGGAGGGAGGGGTAGATAGTCAGAGGATGGGGAGAGGGGGGTAGATAGTCAGAGGATGGAGGGAGGGGTAGATAGACAGAGGATGGGGAGAGAGGAGTAGATAGTCAGAGGATGGAGGAGAGAGGGGTAGATAGTCAGAGGATGGAGGAGAGAGGGGTAGATAGTCAGAGGATGGGGAGAGGAGTAGATAGACAGAGGATGGGGAGAGGGTAGATAGTCAGAGGATGGGGAGAGGGGTAGATAGACAGAGGATGGAAGAAGGGGTAGATAGTCAGAGGATGGAGGAGAGAGGGGTAGATAGTCATAGGATGGGGAGAGGGGGGTAAATAGTCAGAGGATGGAGGAGAGAGGGGTAGATAGACAGAGGATGGAGGAGAGAGGGGTAGATAGTCAGAGGATGGAGGAGAGAGGGGTAGATAGTCAGAGGATGGAGGAGAGAGGGGTAGATAGTCAGAGGATGGGGAGAGGGTTAGATAGACAGAGGATGGGGAGAGGGGTAGATAGTCAGAGGATGGCGGGAGGGGTAGATAGACAGAGGATGGAGGAGAGAGGGGTAGATAGTCAGAGGATGGGGAGAGGGGTAGATAGTCATAGGATGGAGGGAGGGGTAGATAGACAGAGGATGGGGAGAGGGGTAGATAGTCAGAGGATGGAGGGAGGGGTGGATAGACAGAGGGTGGAGGAGAGAGGGGTAGATAGTCAGAGGATGGAGGAGAGAGGGGTAGATAGTCAGAGATGGGGAGAGGGGTAGATAGACAGAGGATGGAGGAGAGAGGGGGAGATAGACAGAGGATGGAGGAGAGAGGGGTAGATAGTCAGAGGATGGAGGGAGGGGTAGATAGACAGAGGATGGGGAGAGGGGCAGATAGTCAGAGGATGGAGGAGAGACGGATAGATAGACAGAGGATGGAGGGAGGGGTAGATAGTCAGAGGATGGGGAGAGGGGTAGATAGTCAGAGGATGGAGGGAGGGGTAGATAGTCAGAGGATGGAGGTGAGAGGGGTAGATAGTCAGAGGATGGAGGAGAGAGGGGTAGATAGTCAGAGGATGGGGAGAGGGGGGTAAATAGTCAGAGGATGGGGAGAGGGGGGTAAATAGTCAGAGGATGGAGGAGAGAGGGGTAGATAGTTAGAGGATGGAGGGAGGGGTAGATAGACAGAGGATGGGGAGAGGGGTAGATAGACAGAGGATGGGGAGAGGGGTAGATAGACAGAGGATGGAGGGAGGGGTAGATAGTCAGAGGATGGAGGAGAGAGGGGTAGATAGTCAGAGGATGGGGAGAGGGGGGTAAATAGTCAGAGGATGGAGGAGAGAGGGGTCGATAGACAGAGGATGGAGGAGAGAGGGGTAGATAGTCAGAGGATGGGGAGAGGGGTAGATAGAGAGAGGATGGAGGAGAGAGGGGTAGATAGACAGAGGATGGGGACAGAGGGGTAGATAGTCAGAGGATGGAGGAGAGAGGGGTAGATAGTCAGAGGATGGAGGAGAGAGGGGTAGATAGTCAGAGGATGGGGAGAGGGGTAGATAGTCAGAGGATGGAGGAGAGAGGGGTAGATAGACAGAGGATGGGGAGAGAGGGGTAGATAGACAGAGGATGGAGGGAGGGGTAGATAGACAGAGGATGGAGGGAGGGGTAGATAGACAGAGGATGGGGAGAGAGGGGTAGATAGACAGAGGATGGGGAGAGAGGGGTAGATCATCAGAGGATGGGGAGAGGGGTAGATAGACAGAGGATGGAGGAGAGAGGGGTAGATAGACAGAGGATGGGGAGAGAGGGGTAGATCGTCAGAGGATGGGGAGAGGGGTAGATAGACAGAGGATGGAGGAGAGAGGGGTAGATAGACAGAGGATGGGGAGAGGGGGGTAGATAGACAGAGGATAGGGAGAGGGGTAGATAGACAGAGGATGGAGGAGAGAGGGGTAGATAGTCAGAGGATGGGGAGAGGGGTAGATAGACAGAGGATGGAGGAGAGAGGGGTAGATAGACAGAGGATGGAGGGAGGGGTAGATAGTCAGAGGATGGAGAGAGGGGTAGAGAGACAGAGGATGGAGGGAGGGGTAGATAGACAGAGGATGGAGGAGAGAGGGGTAGATAGACAGAGGATGGGGAGAGGGGTAAATCGACAGAGGATGGAGGAGAGAGGGGTAGATAGACAGAGGATGGGGAGAGGGGTAGATAGACAGAGGATGGGGAGAGGGGTAGATAGTCAGAGGATGGGGAGAGGGGTAGATAGACAGAGGATGGGGAGAGAGGGGTAGATAGTCAGGATGGGGAGAGAGGGGTAGATAGTCAGAGGATGGGGAGAGGGGTAGATAGTCAGAGGATGGAGGGAGGGGTAGATAGACAGAGGATGGAGGAGAGAGGTAGATAGTCAGAGGATGGGGAGACGGGTAGATAGTCAGAGGATGGAGGGAGGGGTAGATAGACAGAGGATGGAGGGAGGGGTAGATAGTCAGGATGGGGAGAGAGGGGTAGATAGACAGAGGATGGAGGGAGGGGTAGATAGTCAGAGGATGGGGAGAGAGGGGTAGATAGACAGAGGATGGAGGGAGGGGTAGATAGTCAGGATGGGGAGAGGGTTCGATAGTCAGAGGATGGGGAGAGAGGGGTAGATAGACAGAGGATGGGGAGAGAGGGGTAGATAGACAGAGGATGGAGGGAGTGGTAGATAGTCAGGATGGGGAGAGGGTTAGATAGTCAGAGGATGGGGAGAGAGGGGTAGATAGTCAGAGGATGGGGGGAGGGGTAGATAGACAGAGGATGGAGGAGAGAGGGGTAGATAGTCAGAGGATGGGGAGAGGGGTAGATAGTCATAGGATGGAGGGAGGGGTAGATAGACAGAGGATGGAGGAGAGAGGGGGAGATAGACAGAGGATGGAGGAGAGAGGGGTAGATAGTCAGAGGATGGAGGGAGGGGTAGATAGTCAGAGGATGGGGAGAGGGGTAGATAGTCAGAGGATGGGGAGAGGGTTAGATAGACAGAGGATGGGGAGAGGGGTAGATAGTCAGAGGATGGGGGGAGGGGTAGATAGACAGAGGATGGAGGAGAGAGGGGTAGATAGTCAGAGGATGGGGAGAGGGGTAGATAGTCATAGGATGGAGGGAGGGGTAGATAGACAGAGGATGGGGAGAGGGGTAGATAGTCAGAGGATGGAGGGAGGGGTGGATAGACAGAGGGTGGAGGAGAGAGGGGTAGATAGTCAGAGGATGGAGGAGAGAGGGGTAGATAGTCAGAGATGGGGAGAGGGGTAGATAGACAGAGGATGGAGGAGAGAGGGGGAGATAGACAGAGGATGGAGGAGAGAGGGGTAGATAGTCAGAGGATGGAGGGAGGGGTAGTCTGTCTGAGGATGGGGAGAGGGGTAGATAGTCAGAGGATGGAGGGAGGGGTAGATAGTCAGGATGGGGAGAGGGTTAGATAGTCAGAGGATGGGGAGAGAGGGGTAGATAGACAGAGGATGGAGGGAGGGGTAGATAGACAGAGGATGGAGGAGAGAGGGGTAGATAGACAGAGCATGGGGAGAGGGGGGTAGATAGACAGAGGATGGGGAGAGAGGGGTAGATCGTCAGAGGATGGGGAGAGGGGTAGATAGACAGAGGATGGAGGAGAGAGGGGTAGATAGACAGAGGATGGGGAGAGGGGGGTAGATAGACAGAGGATAGGGAGAGGGGTAGATAGACAGAGGATGGAGGAGAGAGGGGTAGATAGTCAGAGGATGGGGAGAGGGGTAGATAGACAGAGGATGGAGGAGAGAGGGGTAGATAGACAGAGGATGGAGGGAGGGGTAGATAGACAGAGGATGGAGGAGAGAGGGGTAGATAGACAGAGGATGGGGAGAGGGGTAAATCGACAGAGGATGGAGGAGAGAGGGGTAGATAGACAGAGGCTGGAGGGAGGGGTAGATAGTCAGAGGATGGGGAGAGGGGGGTAGATAGTCAGAGGATGGAGGGAGGGGTAGATAGTCAGAGGATGGGGAGAGGGGGGTAGATAGTCAGAGGATGGAGGGAGGGGTAGATAGACAGAGGATGGGGAGAGAGGGGTAGATAGTCAGAGGATGGAGGAGAGAGGGGTAGATAGTCAGAGGATGGAGGAGAGAGGGGTAGATAGTCAGAGGATGGGGAGAGGAGTAGATAGACAGAGGATGGGGAGAGGGTAGATAGTCAGAGGATGGGGAGAGGGGTAGATAGACAGAGGATGGAAGAAGGGGTAGATAGTCAGAGGATGGAGGAGAGAGGGGTAGATAGTCATAGGATGGGGAGAGGGGGGTAAATAGTCAGAGGATGGAGGAGAGAGTGGTAGATAGACAGAGGATGGAGGAGAGAGGGGTAGATAGTCAGAGGATGGAGGAGAGAGGGGTAGATAGTCAGAGGATGGAGGAGAGAGGGGTAGATAGTCAGAGGATGGGGAGAGGGTTAGATAGACAGAGGATGGGGAGAGGGGTAGATAGTCAGAGGATGGGGGGAGGGGTAGATAGACAGAGGATGGAGGAGAGAGGGGTAGATAGTCAGAGGATGGGGAGAGGGGTAGATAGTCATAGGATGGAGGGAGGGGTAGATAGACAGAGAATGGGGAGAGGGGTAGATAGTCAGAGGATGGAGGGAGGGGTGGATAGACAGAGGGTGGAGGAGAGAGGGGTAGATAGTCAGAGGATGGAGGAGAGAGGGGTAGATAGTCAGAGGATGGAGGGAGGGGTAGATAGACAGAGGATGGGGAGAGGGGCAGATAGTCAGAGGATGGAGGAGAGACGGATAGATAGACAGAGGATGGAGGGAGGGGTAGATAGTCAGAGGATGGGGAGAGGGGTAGATAGTCAGAGGATGGAGGGAGGGGTAGATAGTCAGAGGATGGAGGTGAGAGGGGTAGATAGTCAGAGGATGGAGGAGAGAGGGGTAGATAGTCAGAGGATGGGGAGAGGGGTAGAGAGACAGAGGATGGGGAGAGAGGGGTAGAGAGACAGAGGATGGGGAGAGAGGGGTAGATAGTCAGAGGATGGGGAGAGGGGGGTAAATAGTCAGAGGATGGAGGAGAGAGGGGTAGATAGTTAGAGGATGGAGGGAGGGGTAGATAGACAGAGGATGGAGAGAGGGGTAGAGAGACAGAGGATGGAGGGAGGGGTAGATAGACAGAGGATGGGGAGAGATAGATAGACAGAGGATGGAGGGAGGGGTAGATAGACAGAGGATGGAGGGAGGGGTAGATAGACAGAGGATGGGGAGAGAGGGGTAGATAGACAGAGGATGGGGAGAGAGGGGTAGATCATCAGAGGATGGGGAGAGGGGTAGATAGACAGAGGATGGAGGAGAGAGGGGTAGATAGACAGAGGATGGGGAGAGAGGGGTAGATCGTCAGAGGATGGGGAGAGGGGTAGATAGACAGAGGATGGAGGAGAGAGGGGTAGATAGACAGAGGATGGGGAGAGGGGGGTAGATAGACAGAGGATAGGGAGAGGGGTAGATAGACAGAGGATGGAGGAGAGAGGGGTAGATAGTCAGAGGATGGGGAGAGGGGTAGATAGACAGAGGATGGAGGAGAGAGGGGTAGATAGACAGAGGATGGAGGGAGGGGTAGATAGTCAGAGGATGGAGAGAGGGGTAGAGAGACAGAGGATGGAGGGAGGGGTAGATAGACAGAGGATGGAGGAGAGAGGGGTAGATAGACAGAGGATGGGGAGAGGGGTAAATCGACAGAGGATGGAGGAGAGAGGGGTAGATAGACAGAGGATGGGGAGAGGGGTAGATAGACAGAGGATGGGGAGAGGGGTAGATAGTCAGAGGATGGGGAGAGGGGTAGATAGACAGAGGATGGGGAGAGAGGGGTAGATAGTCAGGATGGGGAGAGAGGGGTAGATAGTCAGAGGATGGGGAGAGGGGTAGATAGTCAGAGGATGGAGGGAGGGGTAGATAGACAGAGGATGGAGGAGAGAGGTAGATAGTCAGAGGATGGGGAGACGGGTAGATAGTCAGAGGATGGAGGGAGGGGTAGATAGACAGAGGATGGAGGGAGGGGTAGATAGTCAGGATGGGGAGAGAGGGGTAGATAGACAGAGGATGGAGGGAGGGGTAGATAGTCAGAGGATGGGGAGAGAGGGGTAGATAGACAGAGGATGGAGGGAGGGGTAGATAGTCAGGATGGGGAGAGGGTTAGATAGTCAGAGGATGGGGAGAGAGGGGTAGATAGACAGAGGATGGGGAGAGAGGGGTAGATAGACAGAGGATGGAGGGAGTGGTAGATAGTCAGGATGGGGAGAGGGTTAGATAGTCAGAGGATGGGGAGAGAGGGGTAGATAGTCAGAGGATGGGGGGAGGGGTAGATAGACAGAGGATGGAGGAGAGAGGGGTAGATAGTCAGAGGATGGGGAGAGGGGTAGATAGTCATAGGATGGAGGGAGGGGTAGATAGACAGAGGATGGAGGAGAGAGGGGGAGATAGACAGAGGATGGAGGAGAGAGGGGTAGATAGTCAGAGGATGGAGGGAGGGGTAGATAGACAGAGGATGGGGAGAGGGTCAGATAGTCAGAGGATGGAGGAGAGACGGATAGATAGACAGAGGATGGAGGGAGGGGTAGATAGTCAGAGGATGGGGAGAGGGGTAGATAGTCAGAGGATGGGGAGAGGGTTAGATAGACAGAGGATGGGGAGAGGGGTAGATAGTCAGAGGATGGGGGAGGGGTAGATAGACAGAGGATGGAGGAGAGAGGGGTAGATAGTCAGAGGATGGGGAGAGGGGTAGATAGTCATAGGATGGAGGGAGGGGTAGATAGACAGAGGATGGGGAGAGGGGTAGATAGTCAGAGGATGGAGGGAGGGGTGGATAGACAGAGGATGGGGAGAGGGGTAGATAGTCAGAGGATGGGGAGAGGGGTAGATAGACAGAGGATGGAGGAGAGAGGGCTAGATAGACAGAGGATGGAGGGAGGGGTAGATAGTCAGAGGATGGAGAGAGGGGTAGAGAGACAGAGGATGGAGGGAGGGGTAGATAGACAGAGGATGGAGGAGAGAGGGGTAGATAGACAGAGGATGGGGAGAGGGGTAAATCGACAGAGGATGGAGGAGAGAGGGGTAGATAGACAGAGAATGGGGAGAGGGGTAGATAGACAGAGGATGGGGAGAGGGGTAGATAGTCAGAGGATGGGGAGAGGGGTAGATAGACAGAGGATGGGGAGAGAGGGGTAGATAGTCAGGATGGGGAGAGAGGGGTAGATAGTCAGAGGATGGGGAGAGGGGTAGATAGTCAGAGGATGGAGGGAGGGGTAGATAGACAGAGGATGGAGGAGAGAGGTAGATAGTCAGAGGATGGGGAGACGGGTAGATAGTCAGAGGATGGAGGGAGGGGTAGATAGACAGAGGATGGAGGGAGGGGTAGATAGTCAGGATGGGGAGAGAGGGGTAGATAGACAGAGGATGGAGGGAGGGGTAGATAGTCAGAGGATGGGGAGAGAGGGGTAGATAGACAGAGGATGGAGGGAGGGGTAGATAGTCAGGATGGGGAGAGGGTTAGATAGTCAGAGGATGGGGAGAGGGGTAGAGAGACAGAGGATGCGGAGAGAGGGGTAGAGAGACAGAGGATGGGGAGAGAGGGGTAGATAGTCAGAGGATGGGGAGAGGGGGGTAAATAGTCAGAGGATGGAGGAGAGAGGGGTAGATAGTTAGAGGATGGAGGGAGGGGTAGATAGACAGAGGATGGGGAGAGGGGCAGATAGTCAGAGGATGGAGGAGAGAGGGATAGATAGACAGAGGCTGGAGGAAGGGGTAGATAGTCAGAGGATGGGGAGAGGGGGGTAGATAGTCAGAGGATGGAGGGAGGGGTAGATAGACAGAGGATGGGGAGAGAGGGGTAGATAGTCAGAGGATGGAGGAGAGAGGGGTAGATAGTCAGAGGATGGAGGAGAGAGGGGTAGATAGTCAGAGGATGGGGAGAGGGGTAGATAGACAGAGGATGGGGAGAGGGGTAGATAGACAGAGGATGGAGGGAGGGGTAGATAGTCAGAGGATGGAGGAGAGAGGGGTAGATAGTCAGAGGATGGGGAGAGGGGGGTAAATAGTCAGAGGATGGAGGAGAGAGGGGTAGATAGACAGAGGATGGAGGAGAGAGGGGTAGATAGACAGAGGATGGGGAGAGGGGTAGATAGAGAGAGGATGGAGGAGAGAGGGGTAGATAGACAGAGGATGGAGGAGAGAGGGGTAGGTAGACAGAGGATGGAGGGAGGGGTCGATAGACAGAGGATGGAGGAGAGAGGGGTAGATAGTCAGAGGATGGAGGAGAGAGGGGTAGATAGTCAGAGGATGGGGAGAGGGGTAGATAGTCAGAGGATGGAGGAGAGAGGGGTAGATAGTCAGAGGATGGAGGAGAGAGGGGTAGATAGTCAGAGGATGGGGAGAGGGGGGTAAATAGTCAGAGGATGGAGGAGAGAGGGGTAGATAGACAGAGGATGGAGGAGAGAGGGGTAGATAGACAGAGGATGGGGAGAGGGGTAGATAGAGAGAGGATGGAGGAGAGAGGGGTAGATAGACAGAGGATGGAGGAGAGAGGGGTAGATAGTCAGAGGATGGGGAGAGGGGTAGATAGACAGAGGATGGGGAGAGAGGGGTAGATCATCAGAGGATGGGGAGAGGGGTAGATAGACAGAGGATGGAGGAGAGAGGGGTAGATAGACAGAGGATGGGGAGAGGGGGGTAGATAGACAGAGGATGGGGAGAGGGGTAGATAGACAGAGGATGGAGGAGAGAGGGGTAGATAGTCAGAGGATGGGGAGAGGGGTAGATAGACAGAGGATGGGGAGAGGGGTAGATAGTCAGAGGATGGAGGAGAGAGGGGTAGATAGACAGAGGATGGAGGAGAGAGGGGTAGATAGTCAGAGGATGGGGAGAGGGGTAGATAGACAGAGGATGGGGAGAGAGGGGTAGATCATCAGAGGATGGGGAGAGGGGTAGATAGACAGAGGATGGAGGAGAGAGGGGTAGATAGACAGAGGATGGGGAGAGGGGGGTAGATAGACAGAGGATGGGGAGAGGGGTAGATAGACAGAGGATGGAGGAGAGAGGGGTAGATAGTCAGAGGATGGGGAGAGGGGTAGATAGACAGAGGATGGGGAGAGGGGTAGATAGTCAGAGGATGGAGTAGAGGGGGGTAGATAGACAGAGGATGGAGGGAGGGGTAGATAGTCAGAGGATGGAGAGAGGGGTAGATAGACAGAGGATGGGGAGAGAGCGGTAGATAGACAGAGGATGGGGAGAGGGGGGTAGATAGACAGAGGATGGAGGGAGGGGTAGATATTCAGAGGATGGAGAGAGGGGTAGATAGACAGAGGATGGGGAGAGAGGGGTAGATAGACAGAGGATGGAGGAGAGAGGGGTAGATGGACAGAGGATGGGGAGAGGGGTAGATAGACAGAGGATGGGGAGAGGGGTAGATAGTCAGAGGATGGGGAGAGGGGTAGATAGACAGAGGATGGGGAGAGGGGTAGATCGTCAGGATGGGGAGAGAGGGGTAGATAGTCAGAGGATGGGGAGAGGGGTCGATAGTCAGAGGATGGAGGGAGGGGTAGATAGACAGAGGATGGAGGAGAGAGGTAGATAGTCAGAGGATGGGGAGAGGGGTAGATAGTCAGAGGATGGAGGGAGGGGTAGATAGACAGAGGATGGAGGAGAGAGGGGTAGATAGTCAGAGGATGGGGAGAGGGGTAGATAGTCAGAGGATGGAGGGAGGGGTAGATAGTCAGAGGATGGAGGTGAGAGGGGTAGATAGTCAGAGGATGGAGGAGAGAGGGGTAGATAGTCAGAGGATGGGGAGAGGGGTAGAGAGACAGAGGATGGGGAGAGAGGGGTAGAGAGACAGAGGATGGGGAGAGAGGGGTAGATAGTCAGAGGATGGGGAGAGGGGGGTAAATAGTCAGAGGATGGAGGGAGGGGTAGATAGACAGAGGATGGAGGAGAGAGGTAGATAGTCAGAGGATGGGGAGAGGGGTAGATAGTCAGAGGATGGAGGGAGGGGTAGATAGACAGAGGATGGAGGGAGGGGTAGATAGTCAGAGGATGGGGAGAGGGGTAGATAGTCAGAGGATGGAGGGAGGGGTAGATAGTCAGAGGATGGAGGTGAGAGGGGTAGATAGTCAGAGGATGGAGGAGAGAGGGGTAGATAGTCAGAGGATGGGGAGAGGGGTAGAGAGACAGAGGATGGGGAGAGAGGTAGATAGTCAGAGGATGGGGAGAGAGGGGTAGATAGACAGAGGATGGAGGGAGGGGTAGATAGTCAGAGGATGGGGAGAGAACGGTAGATAGACAGAGGATGGAGGGAGGGGTAGATAGTCAGAGGATGGGGAGAGGGGTAGATAGTCAGAGGATGGAGGGAGGGGTTGATAGACAGAGGATGGAGGAGAGAGGGGTTGATAGTCAGAGGATGGGGAGAGGGGTAGATAGTCAGAGGATGGAGGGAAGGGTAGATAGACAGAGGATGGGGAGAGGATAGATAGTCAAAGGATGGAGGGAGGGGTGGATAGACAGAGGATGGAGGAGAGAGGGGTAGATAGTCAGAGGATGGAGGAGAGAGGGGTAGATAGTCAGAGGATGGGGAGAGGGGTAGATAGACAGAGGATGGAGGAGAGAGGGGGAGATAGACAGAGGATGGAGGAGAGAGGGGTAGATAGTCAGAGGATGGGGAGAGGGGTAGATAGACAGAGGATGGAGGAGAGAGGGATAGATAGACAGAGGATGGAGGGAGGGGTAGACAGTCAGAGGATGGGGAGAGGGGTAGATAGTCAGAGGATGGAGGGAGGGGTAGATAGACAGAGGATGGAGGAGAGAGGGGTAGATAGTCAGAGGATGGAGGAGAGAGGGGTAGATAGACAGAGGATGGAGGAGAGAGGGGTAGATAGTCAGAGGATGGAGGAGAGAGGGGTAGATAGTCAGAGGATGGGGAGAGGGGGAGATAGACAGAGGATGGAGGAGAGAGGGGTAGATAGTCAGAGGATGGGGAGAGGGGTAGATAGACAGAGGATGGAGGAGAGAGGGATAGATAGACAGAGGATGGAGGGAGGGGTAGACAGTCAGAGGATGGGGAGAGGGGTAGATAGTCAGAGGATGGGGAGAGGGGTAGATAGTCAGAGGATGGAGGGAGGGGTAGATAGACAGAGGATGGAGGAGAGAGGGGTAGATAGTCAGAGGATGGGGAGAGGGGTAGATAGTCAGAGGATGGAGGGAGGGGTGGATAGACAGAGGATGGAGGAGAGAGGGGTAGATAGTCAGAGGATGGAGGAGAGAGGGGTAGATAGTCAGAGGATGGGGAGAGGGGTAGATAGTCAGAGGATGGGGAGAGGGGTAGATAGACAGAGGATGGAGGGAGGGGTAGATAGTCAGAGGATGGAGGAGAGAGGGGTAGATAGTCAGAGGATGGGGAGAGGGGGGTAAATAGTCAGAGGATGGAGGAGAGAGGGGTACATAGACAGAGGATGGAGGAGAGAGGGGTAGATAGTCAGAGGATGGGGAGAGCGGTAGATAGTCAGAGGATGGAGGAGAGAGGGGTAGATAGACAGAGGATGGAGGGAGGGGTAGATAGTCAGAGGATGGAGAGAGGGGTAGATAGACAGAGGATGGGGAGAGAGGGGTAGATAGTCAGAGGATGGAGAGAGGGGTAGATAGACAGAGGATGGGGAGAGGGGTAGATAGTCAGAGGATGGAGGAGAGGGGGGTAGATAGACAGAGGATGGAGGGAGGGGTAGATAGTCAGAGGATGGGGAGAGAGGGGTAGATAGACAGAGGATGGGGAGAGGGGTAGATAGACAGAGGATGGAGGGAGGGGTAGATAGACAGAGGATGGAGGAGAGAGGGGTAGATAGACAGAGGATGGAGGAGAGAGGGGTAGATAGACAGAGGATGGGGACAGAGGGGTAGATAGACAGAGGATGGGGAGAGAGGGGTAGATAGACAGAGGATGGGGAGAGGGGTAGATCGACAGAGGATGGAGGAGAGAGGGGTAGATAGACAGAGGATGGGGAGAGAGGGGTAGATAGACAGAGGATGGGGAGAGGGGTAGATAGACAGAGGATGGGGAGAGGGGTAGATCGACAGAGGATGGAGGAGAGAGGGGTAGATAGACAGAGGATGGAGGAGAGAGGGGTAGATAGTCAGAGGATGGGGAGAGGGGTAGATAGACAGAGGATGGGGAGAGAGGGGTAGATAGACAGAGGATGGGGAGAGAGGGGTAGATAGACAGAGGATGGGGAGAGGGGTAGATAGACAGAGGATGGGGAGAGGGGTAGATCGACAGAGGATGGAGGAGAGAGGGGTAGATAGACAGAGGATGGAGGAGAGAGGGGTAGATAGTCAGAGGATGGGGAGAGGGGTAGATAGACAGAGGATGGGGAGAGAGGGGTAGATAGACAGAGGATGGGGAGAGAGGGGTAGATAGACAGAGGATGGGGAGAGGGGTAGATCGACAGAGGATGGAGTAGAGAGGGGTAGATAGACAGAGGATAGGGAGAGAGGGGTAGATAGACAGAGGATGGAGTAGAGAGGGGTAGATCGACAGAGGATGGAGTAGAGAGGGGTAGATAGACAGAGGATGGAGTAGAGAGGGGTAGATCGACAGAGGATGGAGTAGAGAGGGGTAGACAGTCAGAGGATGGGGAGAGAGGGGTAGATAGACAGAGGTAGAGAGAGAGAGACACAGGGAGAGAGAAATAGAGAGAAGAGACGCCTGAAAATTAGTGCGCAAGGGAGAGTCATTACTATAAATGAGTGCGAGAACAAAGAGTAACTACTCCAGCATGGAGAGTAACTGACAGAAACTATTAGACTGAAATAATTACCGAAGAAAGAAAATGCTGCCACATCTCAGTCACTCACACGTCTGATAACTCAATACATTCTCTCCACACTCATGGCCGCCCCTCCTGTTAAATGACTTCTCTTTTACCTCAAATAGCCACTATTGCAGATTTGAAGGTCATTCCAGAGTCACCTTCCCCGCAAGATATTCGGGATGTCTGATTTCCGATAGCTTTACCAGATCACAGTGAATTACATTGAATAACTAGAGACAACACTTCACGTTAACGTGCAAGGAAATACACATTTCAATTTAATTCCCGAGACCTTAAGCACAACAGAAACTCGATTGCATACTTGTTATTATTGAGAAATCTGGGACAGGCACCAAGGCCCATCATGTTAAAAGGTGGTAAAAAGTTGGTGTCAAAACAAGGAAAATCAAAAATCAGTGGATTGCCATGACAAGTGTCAGGTTTTTGGATTTTTGATAATTCCTTTCTTCACAGAAAGGGTTTGAGAATGATCAGACTTTAAGTGAAAACAAAGTGATTTCACACCGGTTTGAAAAAAAGCCACAGGTTTGAGGCATTGAAGCTGTGTATCCAACCCTGGCGAGCCAACTTATGGAATGTAGCGGTGAGACACAGCAAGAGACAGAGCGGGAAACAACATTTGAATTTGGCCACAAAGGTTAAAATACCCTTTCCGAACGCATTTCTTGTGTATAGATGAAACCGTCTCGCACAGACAGACCCTCATGGGAATTCAGATCTCCAATCAGAACCCAAGGCACCAGAGAATTCTCCAGGAATTACCTCAGTCCAAAGTGCCCCACCCTCACAATGGCACAACAGTCCAAAAATGTGTGGGTTAGGTTGATTTGGCTATGATAAATTGACCCTTAGTGTTAGGGGGGATTAAATATGTGGGGTTATGGGGATAGGATGGGATATGTTAGGGGGAATTAAATACGTGGGGTTACGGGGGTCGGGTGGGATATGTGTACTGTGGGGATTAAAGCAGGGACAGGGTACTGGATTTGGATGATCAGCCATGATCGTATTGAATGGTGGAGCAGGCTCGACGGGCCGAATGGCCTACTCCTGCTCCTAGATTCTATGTTTCTATGTTTCTATAAGAAAAAGGAGCAGGAGTCAGCCATGCAGCCCCTGGAATCTGCTCCGCCATTCAATAAGATCATGGCTGATCTTCTACCTCAACTCCACCTTCCCGCCTAATCCCCATATCCCTTCGGTCCCCTTAGTGTCCTAAAATCTATGGATCTCTGCCTTGAATATACTCAACGACTGAGCATCCACAGCTCTCTGGGGCAGAGAATTCCAAAGAATTCCATGTCAGTTAATCATGATCCGAGACACAATGGATAGGAGATATGACTCATCATGCTAATGAGCAAGTTACACGCCATCCAGAACTCACGTAACTGCTAATGCTTTAGCCCATGTATAATTTAATGATCACCTGGAACAAAACATCAGTATTCCGAGCGATTTCCAGATCAACCAACTCGGCCTGATCTCCTGGGACATCTCATCTCTCGGTCTCCATTTTGAAATTTGAGAAGGTATGACAGCTTTCATTTGGACTCGAGCTATTTGAAATCACTGTGTAAAATCAACAGAACCATCACAAGGAGTTGCAGAGTTTTGGGCTCCTGGGAATGAGTTCGAGCAATCTCAACAAATTGGAGATAGAGAGAGGAAGAATCGCTATTTCACCATCAACACTTTCGGAAAAAGTCCTCTTTCCTTCATTGCGACATTTAAATGAATAATAAAAAATATTCACAAAAAAATGCAAGCTTCAATTACACAGTAGAAATAGGATACTAGCCTGTTGTCAAGTAACAGCAATGTATGAGTCAGTCTCGCTCCTGCCTCACACAGTTGAGTGTGCACATTGTTCAAACACCACGTTTCACCAGGAATTGGTGAAAAATGCTCAATTTCTCAGGTGCGTGTGCAACAGAAGGCAAGCAGTGACTGCCTGATGCTCTGACGTCAGCTGTTTACCCAATGTCTTTTCTCTTGCTTTCTATTTGGATTGCATCTTGCTTCACCTTCCAACAGAATCTGCAGCTGACTGACCAACGAGCTGTGCTCACCCAACAGACGAAGAAGCGCTGCACCAAAGCAAGTTGGTTCATTTATTAAAAGTGTCGGCACACATGGTCAATCCTTGTCCTGCCCCGTCAGTGTGCGGAGTGTGCGTACACCGCCACTGAGCACACAGCAAGTGCCAAAAGATCTGATCGAGGCCACAACCAATCAGCAGTGGGTGGAGACCCCAAGTGCACACAGAAAACAGAACACAGCCCCGTAATTCCGAGGTGAAAGACATTTCCCCCGCTCGTCCCACTTGACGATGTCACTCTACAGGACCAATATCACAATCTCTCTGTGCAGTCATCAATCGATCTCACTCCAATCTCCTTGCAGCCATCAAACACCAGGCCCTGTGTCCCACATTATTGCGATTCTAGATGGCACACGGCGAGTGGGAGGCTGCAATTAAATCCCAGGCTTCAAATAATGTCCGTGAACCAGTGGAGCTCATCCTTTCACAGGTTATGTCACCTCAACTCTTCAATTTAAGGGGCACCATCTCAGAGAGGAACAGAATCCAAAACTGGGCAAGAAGCTGCCACGATGGATCTCACCACAGCTGGTGCCCCTGCTTTCTAAAGGTGCCACCCAAAAAACTTCAGCAAACCCCATTTGTCAAGTAGTCAAGGTCTCTTTAAATGACTCGCTCCCTCTACGAACGATATCTCAGAGTGATTAACTGTACGAGAGTCGCTGTGCACCCTCACCGTTCAATACATGGTGGCAGCCGTGGCTCAGTTGGTAGCACTCTTGCCTCGGAGTCAGAAGGTTGAGCGTTCAAGGCCCGTTCCAGAGACTTGAGCACAAAATCTAGGCCGACACTCCACTGCAGTGCTGAGGGAGTGCTGCACTGTCGGAGGTGCCGTCTTTCGGGAGAGACGTTAAACCGAGGCCCCGTCTGCTCTCAAGTGGAAGTAAAAGATCCCATGGCACTATTTTGAAGAGGAGATGGGGAGTTCTCCCCGGTGTCCTGGCCAATATTTATGCCTCGATCAACGTCATTAAAACAGATTATCTGATCATTATCATATTGCTGTTTATGGGAACTTACTGTGCACAAATTTCCTACATGACAACAGTGACCGCACTACATGACAACAGTGACCGCACTACATGACAACAGTGAGCACACTACATTACAACAGTGACCGCACTTCATTACAACAGTGAGCACACTTCATTACAACAGTGAGCACACTACATTACAACAGTGAGCACACTACATTCCAACAGTGAGCACACTTCATTACAACAGTGAGCACACTACATTACAACAGTGAGCACACTTCATTCCAACAGTGACCACACTTCATTACAACAGTGACCACACTTCATTACAACAGTGAGCACACTTCATTACAACAGTGAGCACACTTCATTACAACAGTGAGCACACTACATTACAACAGTGAGCACACTTCATTACAACAGTGACCACACTTCATTACAACAGTGAGCACACTTCATTACAACAGTGACCACACTTCATTACAACAGTGAGCACACTTCATTACAACAGTGAGCACACTTCATTACAACAGTGAGCACACTACATTACAACAGTGAGCACACTTCACTACAACAGTGACCACACTTCACTACAACAGTGACCACACTTCATTACAACAGTGACCACACTTCATTACAACAGTGAGCACACTTCATTACAACAGTGACCACACTTCATTCCAACAGTGACCACGCTACATTACAACAGTGAGCACACTACATTCCAACAGTGAGCACACTTCATTACAACAGTGAGCACACTACATTCCAACAGTGACCACACTTCATTCCAACAGTGAGCACACTTCATTACAACAGTGAGCACACTTCATTACAACAGTGACCACACTTCATTACAACAGTGAGCACACTTCATTACAACAGTGAGCACACTTCATTACAACAGTGACCACACTACATTACAACAGTGAGCACACTTCATTACAACAGTGAGCACACTTCATTACAACAGTGAGCACACTTCATTCCAACAGTGAGCACACTTCATGACAACAGTGAGCACACTTGATGACAACAGTGAGCACACTTCATGACAACAGTGAGCACACTTCATGACAACAGTGAGCACACTTCATGACAACAGTGAGCACACTTCATGACAACAGTGAGCACACTACATTACAACAGTGAGCACACTTCATGACAACAGTGAGCACACTTCATTCCAACAGTGACCACACTTCATGACAACAGTGAGCACAGTTCATTACAACAGTGAGCACACTACATTACAACAGTGAGCACACTTCATTACAACAGCGACCACACTTCATTACAACAGCGAGCACACTTCATTACAACAGTGAGCACACTTCATTACAACAGTGAGCACACTTCATTCCAACAGTGAGCACACTTCATTCCAACAGTGAGCACACTTCATTACAACAGTGAGCACACTTCATTCCAACAGTGAGCACACTTCATTACAACAGTGAGCACACTTCATTCCAACAGTGACCACACTACATTCCAACAGTGACCACACTACATTACAACAGTGACCACACTTCATTACAACAGTGACCGCACTTCATTACAACAGTGAGCACACTTCATTACAACAGTGAGCACACGACATTACAACAGTGAGCACACTTCATTACAACAGTGAGCACACTTCATTACAACAGTGAGCACACTTCATGACAACAGTGAGCACACTTCATGACAACAGTGAGCACACTTCATGACAACAGTGAGCACACTTCATTACAAGTGACCACACTACATTACAACAGTGAGCACACGACATTACAACAGTGAGCACACTTCATTACAACAGTGAGCACACTTCATTACAACAGTGAGCACACTACATTCCAACAGTGAGCACACTTCTTTACAACAGTGACCACACTTCATTACAACAGTGAGCACACTTCATTACAACAGTGAGCACACTTCTTTACAACAGTGAGCACACTACATTCCAACAGTCACCACACTACATTACAACAGTGAGCACACTTCATTACAACAGTGAGCACACTACATTCCAACAGTGACCACACTACATTCCAACAGTGAGCACACTACATTACAACAGTGAGCACACTTCATTACAACAGTGAGCACACTTCATTACAACAGTGAGCACACTACATTACAACAGTGACCACACTTCATTACAACAGTGAGCACACTTCATTACAACAGTGAGCACACTTCATTACAACAGTGAGCACACTTCATTACAACAGTGAGCACACTACATTACAACAGTGACCACACTTCATTACAACAGTGACCACACTTCATTACAACAGTGAGCACACTTCATTACAACAGTGAGCACACTTCTTTACAACAGTGAGCACACTACATTCCAACAGTCACCACACTACATTACAACAGTGAGCACACTTCATTACAACAGTGAGCACACTTCATTACAACAGTGAGCACACTACATTACAACAGTGACCACACTACATTACAACAGTGAGCACACTACATTACAACAGTGAGCACACTACATTACAACAGTGACCACACTTCATTACAACAGTGACCACACTTCATTACAACAGTGACCACACTTCATTACAACAGTGAGCACACTACATTACAACAGTGACCACACTTCATTACAACAGTGAGCACACTACATTACAACAGTGACCACACTTCATTACAACAGTGAGCACACTACATTACAACAGTGAGCACACTTCATTACAACAGTGAGCACACTTCATTACAAGTGACCACACTTCATTACAACAGTGAGCACACTTCATTACAACAGTGAGCACACTTCATTACAACAGTGAGCACACTACATTACAACAGTGAGCACACTACATTACAACAGTGAGCACACTTCATTACAACAGTGAGCACACTTAATTACAACAGTGAGCACGGCAACACGGTGGCATAGTGGTTAGCACTGGTGCCTCACAGCGCCAGAGACCCGGGTTCGAATCTGACCTCGGGTGACTGTCTGTGTGGAGTTTGCACATTCTCCCCGTGTCTGCGTGGGTTTCCTCCGGGTGCTCCGGTTTCCTCCCACTGTCCAAAAATGTGCGGGTTAGGTTGATTTGGCTATGATAAATTGACCCTTAGTGTTAGGTGGGGATTAAATATGTGGGGTTATGGGGATAGGATGGGATATGTTAGGGGGAATTAAATACGTGGGGTTACGGGGGTCGGGTGGGATATGTGTACTGTGGGGATTAAAGCAGGGACAGGGTACTGGATTTGAATGATCAGCCATGATCGTATTGAATGGTGGTGCAGGCTCGACGGGCCGAATGGCCTACTCCTGCTCCTAGATTCTATGTTTCTATGTTTATGTTTATTACAACAGTGAGCACACTTCTTTACAACAGTGAGCACACTACATTCCAACAGTGACCACACTTCATTACAACAGTGAGCACACTACATTACAACAGTGAGCACACGACATTACAACAGTGAGCACACTTCACTACAACAGTGAGCACACTTCACTACAACAGTGACCACACTTCACTACAACAGTGAGCGCACTACATTACAACAGTGAGCGCACTACATTACAACAGTGAGCACACTACATTACAACTGTGAGCACACTACATTCCAACAGTGAGCACACTTCATTACAACAGTGAGCACACTTCATTACAACAGTGAGCACACTACATTCCAACAGTGACCACACTTCATTACAACAGTGAGCACACTTCATTACAACAGTGACCACACTTCATTACAAGTGACCACACTTCATTACAAGTGACCACACTTCATTACAACAGTGAGCACACTACATTACAACAGTGAGCACACTACATTACAACAGTGAGCACACTTCATGACAACAGTGAGCACACTTCATGACAACAGTGAGCACACTTCATGACAACAGTGAGCACACTACATTCCAACAGTGAGCACACTTCTTCACAACAGTGACCACACTTCATTACAACAGTGACCACACTTCATTCCAACAGTGAGCACACTTCATTACAACAGTGACCACACTTCATTCCAACAGTGACCACACTTCATTACAACAGTGAGCACACTTCATTACAACAGTGAGCACACTTCATTACAACAGTGAGCACACTTCACTACAACAGTGAGCACACTTCATTACAACAGTGAGCACACTTCATTACAACAGTGAGCACACTTCATTACAACAGTGACCACACTTCATTCCAACAGTGACCACACTTCATTACAACAGTGACCACACTTCATTACAACAGTGAGCACACTACATTACAACAGTGAGCACACTTCACTACAACAGTGAGCACACTACATTACAACAGTGAGCACACTTCATTCCAACAGTGACCACACTTCATTACAACAGTGAGCACACTACATTACAACAGTGAGCACACTTCACTACAACAGTGAGCACACTACATTACAACAGTGAGCACACTTCATTCCAACAGTGACCACACTTCATTACAACAGTGAGCACACTACATTACAACAGTGAGCACACTTCACTACAACAGTGAGCACACTTCATTACAACAGTGACCACACTTCATTCCAACAGTGACCACACTTCATTACAACAGTGAGCACACTACATTACAACAGTGAGCACACTTCATTACAACAGTGACCGCACTACATTACAACAGTGACCACACTTCATTCCAACAGTGACCACACTTCATTCCAACAGTGACCACACTTCATTACAACAGTGAGCACACTACATTCCAACAGTGAGCACACTACATTCCAACAGTGACCGCACTTCATTACAACAGTGACCACACTACATTACAACAGTGACCACACTTCTTAACAACAGTGACCACACTTCATTACAACAGTGAGCACACTACATTCCAACAGTGAGCACACTTCATTACAACAGTGAGCACACTACATTACAACAGTGACCACACTACATTTCAACAGTGACCACACTTCATTACAACAGTGACCACACTACATTACAACAGTGACCACACTTCATTACAACAGTGAGCACACTTCATTACAACAGTGACCACACTACATTTCAACAGTGACCACACTTCATTACAACAGTGACCACACTACATTACAACAGTGACCACACTTCATTACAACAGTGACCACACTACATTACAACAGTGAGCACACTTCATTACAACAGTGACCACACTTCATTACAACAGTGAGCACACTTCATTACAACAGTGACCACACTACATTACAACAGTGAGCACACTACATTACAACAGTGACCACACGACATTACAACACTTAGCACACAACATAACAAGTGAGCACACTTCATTCCAACAGTGACCACACTACATTACAACAGTGAGCACACTTCATTACAACAGTGAGCACACTTCATTACAACAGTGAGCACACTACATTACAACAGTGAGCACACTTCATTACAACAGTGACCACACTTCATTACAACGGTGACCGCACTACATTACAACAGTGACCACACTTCATTACAACAGTGAGCACACTTCATTACAACAGTGACCGCACTACATTACAACAGTGAGCACACTACATTCCAACAGTGAGCACACTTCATTACAACGGTGAGCACACTACATTACAACAGTGAGCACAGTTCATTCCAACAGTGACCACACTTCATTACAACAGTGAGCACACTTCATGACAACAGTGACCGCACTACATTAAACAAGTGACCACACTTCATTACAACAGTGACCACACTTCATTACAACAGTGAGCACACTTCATTACAACAGTGACCACACTTCATTACAACAGTGACCACACTACATTACAACAGTGAGCACACTTCATTACAACAGTGAGCACACTTCATTACAACAGTGAGCACACTACATTACAACAGTGATCACACTTCATGACAACAGTGAGCACACTTCATAACAGCAGTGAGCACACTACATTACAACAGTGAGCACACTTCATTACAACAGTGAGCACACTACATTACAACAGTGACCACACTTCATGACAACAGTGACCACACTACATTACAACAGTGAGCACACTTCATTCCAACAGTGACCACACTTCATGACAACAGTGACCACACTACATTACAACAGTGACCACACTTCATTCCAACAGTGAGCACACTTCATTACAACAGTGAGCACACTTCATTACAACAGTGAGCACACTTCATTACAACAGTGAGCACACTTCATTCCAACAGTGACCACACTTCATTACAACAGTGAGCACACTACATTACAACAGTGACCACACTTCATTACAACAGTGAGCACACTTCATTACAACAGTGAGCACACTTCATTCCAACAGTGACCACACTTCATTACAACAGTGAGCACACTACATTACAACAGTGAGCACACTTCATTCCAACAGTGACCACACTTCATTACAACAGTGAGCACACTACATTACAACAGTGAGCACACTTCATTACAACAGTGAGCACACTACATTACAACAGTGACCACACTACATTACAACAGTGACCACACTTCATTACAACAGTGAGCACACTACATTACAACAGTGACCACACTTCATTACAACAGTGAGCACACTACATTACAACAGTGACCACACTTCATTACAACAGTGAGCACACTACATTACAACAGTGACCACACTTCATTACAACAGTGACCACACTTCATTACAACAGTGAGCACACTTCATTACAACAGTGAGCACACTTCATTACAACAGTGAGCACACTTCATTACAACAGTGACTGCACTTCATTACAACAGTGACCACACTTCATTACAACAGTGACCACACTTCATTACAACAGTGACCACACTTCATTACAACAGTGAGCACACTTCATTACAACAGTGAGCACACTTCATTACAACAGTGACCACACTACATTACAACAGTGAGCACACTTCATTACAACAGTGACCACACTTCATTACAACAGTGACCACACTTCATTACAACAGTGAGCACACTTCATTACAACAGTGACCGCACTTCATTACAACAGTGACCACACTTCATTACAACAGTGAGCACACTTCATTCCAACAGTGAGCACACTTCATTACAACAGTGACCACACTACATTACAACAGTGAGCACACTTCATGACAACAGTGACCACACTTCATTACAACAGTGACCACACTTCATTACAACAGTGAGCACACTACATTACAACAGTGAGCACACTTCATTACAACAGTGAGCACACTTCATTCCAACAGTGAGCACACTACATTACAACAGTGAGCACACTACATTACAACAGTGAGCACACTACATTACAACAGTGACCACACTTCATTACAACAGTGACCACACTTCATTACAACAGTGAGCACACTACATTACAACAGTGAGCACACTTCATTACAACAGTGAGCACACTTCATTACAACAGTGACCACACTACATTACAACAGTGAGCACACTTCATTACAACAGTGAGCACACTACATTACAACAGTGACCACACTACATTACAACAGTGACCACACTACATTACAACAGTGAGCACACTACATTACAACAGTGAGCACACTACATTACAACAGTGAGCACACTTCATTACAACAGTGAGCACACTACATTACAACAGTGAGCACACTTCATTACAACAGTGACCACACTTCATTACAACAGTGAGCACACTTCATTACAACAGTGAGCACACTTCATTACAACAGTGAGCACACTACATTACAACAGTGAGCACACTACATTACAACAGTGAGCACACTACATTACAACAGTGAGCACACTTCATTACAACAGTGAGCACACTACATTACAACAGTGAGCACACTACATTACAACAGTGAGCACACTTCATTACAACAGTGAGCACACTTCATTACAACAGTGAGCACACTTCATTACAACAGTGAGCACACTTCATTACAACAGTGAGCACACTTCATTACAACAGTGAGCACACTTCATTACAACAGTGAGCACACTTCATTACAACAGTGACACACTTCATTCAACAGTGAGCACACTTCATTACAACAGTGAGCACACTTCATTACAACAGTGAGCACACTACATTACAACAGTGACCACACTTCATTACAACAGTGAGCACACTTCATTACAACAGTGAGCACACTTCATTACAACAGTGAGCACACTACATTACAACAGTGAGCACACTACATTACAACAGTGACCACACTACATTACAACAGTGACCACACTTCATTCCAACAGTGAGCACACTTCATTACAACAGTGAGCACACTACATTACAACAGTGAGCACACTTCATTACAACAGTGAGCACACTACATTACAACAGTGAGCACACTTCATTACAACAGTGAGCACACTTCATTACAACAGTGAGCACACTTCATTACAACAGTGAGCACACTTCATTACAACAGTGACCACACTTCATTACAACAGTGACCACACTTCATTACAACAGTGACCACACTTCATTACAACAGTGAGCACACTTCATTACAACAGTGAGCACACTTCATTACAACAGTGACCACACTACATTACAACAGTGAGCACACTTCATTACAACAGTGAGCACACTTCATTACAACAGTGAGCACACTACATTACAACAGTGAGCACACTTCATTACAACAGTGAGCACACTTCATTACAACAGTGAGCACACTACATTACAACAGTGAGCACACTTCATTACAACAGTGAGCACACTACATTACAACAGTGAGCACACTTCATTACAACAGTGACCACACTACATTACAACAGTGAGCACACTTCATTACAACAGTGACCACACTTCATTACAACAGTGACCACACTTCATTACAACAGTGAGCACACTACATTACAACAGTGAGCACACTACATTACAACAGTGAGCACACTTCATTACAACAGTGAGCACACTTCATTACAACAGTGAGCACACTTCATTACAACAGTGAGCACACTTCATTACAACAGTGACCACACTTCATTACAACAGTGAGCACACTACATTACAACAGTGAGCACACTTCATTACAACAGTGAGCACACTTCATTACAACAGTGAGCACACTTCATTACAACAGTGAGCACACTACATTACAACAGTGAGCACACTACATTACAACAGTGAGCACACTTCATTACAACAGTGACACACTTCATTACAACAGTGAGCACACTACATTACAACAGTGAGCACACTTCATTACAACAGTGAGCACACTTCATTACAACAGTGACCACACTTCATTACAACAGTGAGCACACTACATTACAACAGTGAGCACACTTCATTACAACAGTGAGCACACTTCATTACAACAGTGAGCACACTTCATTACAACAGTGAGCACACTTCATTACAACAGTGACCACACTTCATTACAACAGTGACCACACTTCATTACAACAGTGACCACACTTCATTACAACAGTGAGCACACTTCATTACAACAGTGAGCACACTTCATTACAACAGTGAGCACACTACATTACAACAGTGACCACACTTCATTACAACAGTGAGCACACTTCATTACAACAGTGAGCACACTTCATTACAACAGTGACCACACTTCATTACAACAGTGAGCACACTACATTACAACAGTGAGCACACTACATTACAACAGTGAGCACACTACATTACAACAGTGACCACACTTCATTACAACAGTGAGCACACTACATTACAACAGTGACCACACTTCATTACAACAGTGACCACACTTCATTACAACAGTGAGCACACTACATTACAACAGTGAGCACACTTCATTACAACAGTGAGCACACTTCATTACAACAGTGACCACACTTCATTACAACAGTGACCACACTTCATTACAACAGTGACCACACTTCATTACAACAGTGAGCACACTACATTACAACAGTGAGCACACTTCATTACAACAGTGAGCACACTTCATTACAACAGTGAGCACACTTCATTACAACAGTGAGCACACTTCATTACAACAGTGAGCACACTACATTACAACAGTGAGCACACTTCATTACAACAGTGAGCACACTTCATTACAACAGTGAGCACACTACATTACAACAGTGAGCACACTACATTACAACAGTGAGCACACTACATTACAACAGTGAGCACACTACATTACAACAGTGAGCACACTTCATTACAACAGTGAGCACACTTCATTACAACAGTGACCACACTACATTACAACAGTGAGCACACTACATTACAACAGTGAGCACACTTCATTACAACAGTGAGCACACTTCATTACAACAGTGAGCACACTACATTACAACAGTGACCACACTTCATTACAACAGTGAGCACACTACATTACAACAGTGAGCACACTACATTACAACAGTGAGCACACTACATTACAACAGTGAGCACACTACATTACAACAGTGAGCACACTACATTACAACAGTGAGCACACTTCATTACAACAGTGAGCACACTACATTACAACAGTGAGCACACTTCATTACAACAGTGAGCACACTTCATTACAACAGTGAGCACACTACATTACAACAGTGAGCACACTACATTACAACAGTGAGCACACTTCATTACAACAGTGAGCACACTTCATTACAACAGTGACCACACTTCATTACAACAGTGAGCACACTTCATTACAACAGTGAGCACACTTCATTACAACAGTGAGCACACTACATTACAACAGTGAGCACACTTCATTACAACAGTGAGCACACTTCATTACAACAGTGACCACACTTCATTACAACAGTGACCACACTTCATTACAACAGTGAGCACACTACATTACAACAGTGAGCACACTTCATTACAACAGTGAGCACACTTCATTACAACAGTGAGCACACTTCATTACAACAGTGAGCACACTTCATTACAACAGTGAGCACACTTCATTACAACAGTGAGCACACTACATTACAACAGTGAGCACACTTCATTACAACAGTGAGCACACTTCATTACAACAGTGAGCACACTTCATTACAACAGTGAGCACACTTCATTACAACAGTGAGCACACTACATTACAACAGTGAGCACACTACATTACAACAGTGACCACACTTCATTACAACAGTGAGCACACTTCATTACAACAGTGACCACACTTCATTACAACAGTGACCACACTTCATTACAACAGTGAGCACACTACATTACAACAGTGACCACACTACATTACAACAGTGACCACACTTCATTACAACAGTGAGCACACTTCATTACAACAGTGAGCACACTTCATTACAACAGTGAGCACACTACATTACAACAGTGAGCCACACTTCATTACAACAGTGACCACACTTCATTACAACAGTGAGCACACTTCATTACAACAGTGAGCACACTTCATTACAACAGTGAGCACACTTCATTACAACAGTGAGCACACTTCATTACAACAGTGACCACACTTCATTACAACAGTGAGCACACTACATTACAACAGTGAGCACACTTCATTACAACAGTGAGCACACTTCATTACAACAGTGAGCACACTTCATTACAACAGTGAGCACACTTCATTACAACAGTGACCACACTTCATTACAACAGTGACCACACTTCATTACAACAGTGAGCACACTTCATTACAACAGTGAGCACACTTCATTACAACAGTGAGCACACTTCATTACAACAGTGAGCACACTTCATTACAACAGTGAGCACACTTCATTACAACAGTGACCACACTTCATTACAACAGTGAGCACACTTCATTACAACAGTGAGCACACTTCATTACAACAGTGAGCACACTACATTACAACAGTGAGCACACTTCATTACAACAGTGAGCACACTTCATTACAACAGTGAGCACACTTCATTACAACAGTGAGCACACTTCATTACAACAGTGAGCACACTTCATTACAACAGTGACCACACTTCATTACAACAGTGAGCACACTTCATTACAACAGTGAGCACACTACATTACAACAGTGAGCACACTTCATTACAACAGTGAGCACACTTCATTACAACAGTGAGCACACTACATTACAACAGTGACACACTTCATTACAACAGTGAGCACACTTCATTACAACAGTGAGCACACTATTACAACAGTGAGCACTACATAACAGTGACCCACTTCATTACAACAGTGAGCACACTACATTACAACAGTGAGCACACTACATTACAACAGTGACACACTACATTACAACAGTGACCACACTTCATTACAACAGTGACCACACTACATTACAACAGTGACCACACTTCATTACAACAGTGAGCACACTACATTACAACGTGAGCACACTTCATTACAACAGTGAGCACACTACATTACAACAGTGACCACACTACATTCAACAGTGACACACTTCATTACAACAGTGAGCACACTTCATTACACAGTGACACACATTACAACAGTGAGCACACTTCATTACAACAGTGAGCACACTTCATTACAACAGTGAGCACACTACATTACAACAGTGAGCACACTTCATTACAACAGTGAGCACACTACATTACAACAGTGAGCACACTACATTACAACAGTGACCACACTTCATTACAACAGTGAGCACACTTCATTACAACAGTGAGCACACTACATTACAACAGTGACCACACTTCATTACAACAGTGAGCACACTTCATTACAACAGTGAGCACACTTCATTACAACAGTGAGCACACTACATTACAACAGTGACCACACTTCATTACAACAGTGAGCACACTACATTACAACAGTGAGCACACTACATTACAACAGTGAGCACACTACATTACAACAGTGAGCACACTACATTACAACAGTGAGCACACTTCATTACAACAGTGAGCACACTACATTACAACAGTGACCACACTACATTACAACAGTGAGCACACTACATTACAACAGTGAGCACACTACATTACAACAGTGACCACACTACATTACAACAGTGAGCACACTTCATTACAACAGTGACCACACTTCATTACAACAGTGACCACACTACATTACAACAGTGAGCACACTTCATTACAACAGTGAGCACACTACATTACAACAGTGAGCACACTTCATTCCAACAGTGACCACACTTCATTACAACAGTGAGCACACTACATTACAACAGTGACCACACTTCATTACAACAGTGACCACACTTCATTACAACAGTGAGCACACTTCATTACAACAGTGAGCCACACTACATTACAACAGTGACACCACTACATTACAACAGTGACACACTTCATTACAACAGTGAGCACACTTCATTACAACAGTGAGCACACTACATTACAACAGTGAGCACACTTCATTACAACAGTGAGCACACTTCATTACAACAGTGAGCACACTACATTACAACAGTGACCACACTACATTCCAACAGTGACCACACTTCATTACAACAGTGAGCACACTTCATTACAACAGTGACCACACTTCATTACAACAGTGAGCACACTACATTCCAACAGTGAGCACACTACATTACAACAGTGAGCACACTTCATTACAACAGTGAGCACACTACATTACAACAGTGAGCACACTTCATTACAACAGTGACCACACTTCATTACAACAGTGAGCACACTTCATTACAACAGTGAGCACACTTCATTACAACAGTGAGCACACTTCATTACAACAGTGAGCACACTACATTACAACAGTGAGCACACTTCATTACAACAGTGAGCACACTACATTACAACAGTGAGCACACTTCATTACAACAGTGAGCACACTACATTACAACAGTGAGCACACTACATTACAACAGTGACCACACTTCATTACAACAGTGAGCACACTTCATTACAACAGTGAGCACACTACATTACAACAGTGAGCACACTTCATTACAACAGTGAGCACACTACATTACAACAGTGAGCACACTTCATTACAACAGTGAGCACACTTCATTACAACAGTGAGCACACTTCATTACAACAGTGAGCACACTTCATTACAACAGTGACCACACTACATTACAACAGTGAGCACACTTCATTACAACAGTGAGCACACTTCATTACAACAGTGAGCACACTACATTACAACAGTGAGCACACTTCATTACAACAGTGAGCACACTTCATTACAACAGTGAGCACACTACATTACAACAGTGAGCACACTTCATTACAACAGTGACCACACTTCATTACAACAGTGACCACACTTCATTACAACAGTGAGCACACTACATTACAACAGTGAGCACACTACATTACAACAGTGAGCACACTTCATTACAACAGTGAGCACACTTCATTACAACAGTGAGCACACTACATTACAACAGTGAGCACACTTCATTACAACAGTGAGCACACTTCATTACAACAGTGAGCACACTTCATTACAACAGTGAGCACACTTCATTACAACAGTGAGCACACTTCATTACAACAGTGAGCACACTACATTACAACAGTGACACACTACATTCAACAGTGAGCACACTTCATTACAACAGTGAGCACACTTCATTACAACAGTGAGCACACTACATTACAACAGTGACCACACTACATTACAACAGTGAGCACACTTCATTACAACAGTGACCACACTTCATTACAACAGTGAGCACACTTCATTACAACAGTGAGCACACTACATTACAACAGTGACCACACTTCATTACAACAGTGAGCACACTACATTACAACAGTGAGCCACACTTCATTACAACAGTGAGCACACTTCATTACAACAGTGAGCACACTTCATTACAACAGTGAGCACACTTCATTACAACAGTGAGCACACTACATTACAACAGTGACCACACTTCATTACAACAGTGACCACACTTCATTACAACAGTGAGCACACTACATTACAACAGTGAGCACACTACATTACAACAGTGAGCACACTTCATTACAACAGTGAGCACACTTCATTACAACAGTGAGCACACTTCATTACAACAGTGAGCACACTTCATTACAACAGTGAGCACACTACATTACAACAGTGACCACACTTCATTACAACAGTGAGCACACTTCATTACAACAGTGAGCACACTTCATTACAACAGTGAGCACACTTCATTACAACAGTGAGCACACTTCATTACAACAGTGAGCACACTTCATTACAACAGTGAGCACACTTCATTACAACAGTGAGCACACTTCATTACAACAGTGAGCACACTTCATTACAACAGTGAGCACACTTCATTACAACAGTGAGCACACTACATTACAACAGTGAGCACACTACATTACAACAGTGAGCACACTACATTACAACAGTGAGCCACACTTCATTACAACAGTGACCACACTTCATTACAACAGTGAGCACACTACATTACAACAGTGAGCACACTACATTACAACAGTGAGCACACTACATTACAACAGTGAGCACACTTCATTACAACAGTGAGCCACACTTCATTACAACAGTGAGCACACTTCATTACAACAGTGAGCACACTACATTACAACAGTGAGCACACTTCATTACAACAGTGAGCACACTACATTACAACAGTGACCACACTACATTACAACAGTGAGCACACTACATTACAACAGTGAGCACACTTCATTACAACAGTGAGCACACTACATTACAACAGTGAGCACACTACATTACAACAGTGAGCACACTTCATTACAACAGTGAGCACACTTCATTACAACAGTGAGCACACTACATTACAACAGTGACCACACTTCATTACAACAGTGAGCACACTTCATTACAACAGTGAGCACACTACATTCCAACAGTGAGCACACTCTTACAACAGTGAGCACACTACATTACAACAGTGAGCACACTTCATTACAACAGTGAGCACACTTCATTACAACAGTGAGCACACTTCATTACAACAGTGAGCACACTACATTACAACAGTGAGCACACTTCATTACAACAGTGAGCACACTTCATTACAACAGTGACCACACTTCATTACAACAGTGAGCACACTTCATTACAACAGTGAGCACACTACATTACAACAGTGAGCACACTTCATTACAACAGTGACCACACTACATTACAACAGTGAGCACACTTCATTACAACAGTGAGCACACTTCATTACAACAGTGAGCACACTTCATTACAACAGTGAGCACACTTCATTACAACAGTGAGCACACTTCATTACAACAGTGACCACACTTCATTACAACAGTGAGCACACTTCATTACAACAGTGAGCACACTACATTACAACAGTGAGCACACTACATTACAACAGTGAGCACACTTCATTACAACAGTGAGCACACTACATTACAACAGTGAGCACACTACATTACAACAGTGAGCACACTACATTACAACAGTGAGCACACTACATTACAACAGTGAGCACACTTCATTACAACAGTGAGCACACTACATTACAACAGTGAGCACACTTCATTACAACAGTGACCACACTTCATTACAACAGTGAGCACACTACATTACACAGTGACCACACTTCATTCAACAGTGAGCACACTTCATTACAACAGTGAGCCACACTACATTACAACAGTGAGCACACTACATTACAACAGTGAGCACACTACATTACAACAGTGACCACACTACATACAACAGTGACCACACTTCATTACAACAGTGAGCACACTACATTACAACAGTGAGCACACTACATTACAACAGTGAGCACACTACATTACAACAGTGAGCACACTTCATTACAACAGTGAGCACACTTCATTACAACAGTGACCACACTTCATTACAACAGTGAGCACACTACATTACAACAGTGAGCACACTTCATTACAACAGTGAGCACACTACATTACAACAGTGAGCACACTACATTACAACAGTGAGCACACTTCATTACAACAGTGAGCACACTTCATTACAACAGTGACCACACTTCATTACAACAGTGAGCACACTTCATTACAACAGTGAGCACACTTCATTACAACAGTGAGCACACTACATTACAACAGTGAGCACACTTCATTACAACAGTGAGCACACTTCATTACAACAGTGAGCACACTTCATTACAACAGTGACCACACTTCATTACAACAGTGAGCACACTTCATTACAACAGTGAGCACACTTCATTACAACAGTGAGCACACTTCATTACAACAGTGAGCACACTTCATTACAACAGTGACCACACTTCATTACAACAGTGAGCACACTTCATTACAACAGTGAGCACACTACATTACAACAGTGAGCACACTTCATTACAACAGTGAGCACACTTCATTACAACAGTGAGCCACACTTCATTACAACAGTGAGCACACTTCATTACAACAGTGAGCACACTACATTACAACAGTGGACCACACCTTCATTACAACAGTGACCACACTTCATTACAACAGTGAGCCACACTTCATTACAACAGTGAGCACACTTCATTACAACAGTGAGCACACTAATTACAACAGTGAGCACACTTCATTACAACAGGACACACTTCATTACAACAGTGAGCACACTTCATTACAACTGTGAGCACACTCATACCAGTCTAAAACACTTGAGCACACTTCATTACACAGTGAGCACGGACACTTCATTACAACAGTGAGCACACTTCATTACAACAGTGAGCACACTACATTACAACAGTGCCACACTACATTACAACAGTGAGCACACTTCATTACAACAGTGAGCACACTCATTACAACAGTGAGCACACTGACGTAAAAGGGAGCACATCAGTGAGCACAGGTCTACATTACAACAGTGAGCACACTAAATTACAACAGTCACCACTCTTCTTTACAACAGTGAGCACACTTCATTACAACAGTGACCACACTTCATTACACAGTGAAGCACACTTCATTACAACAGTGAGCACACTTCATTACAACAGTGAGCACACTTCATTACAACAGTGAGCACACTTCATTACAACAGTGAGCACACTTCATTCCAACAGTGACCACACTACATTACAACAGTGACACACTACATTACAACAGTGACCACACTGTCTTTACAACAGTGAGCACACTACATTACAACAGTGAGCACACTTCTTACAACAGTGACCACACTACATTACAACAGTGACCACTCTTCATTACAACAGTGAGCACACTACATTACAACAGTGAGCACACTACTTACAACAGTGAGCACACTTCATTACAACAGTGAGCACACTACATTACAACAGTGACCACACTACATTACAACAGTGAGCACACTCATTACAACAGTGACCACACTACATTACAACAGTGAGCACAATACATTACAACAGTGACCACACTTCATTACACAGTGGAGCACACTTCATTACAACAGTGACCAGCACTTCATTACAACAGTGAGCACACTCATTCAACAGTGACCACACTTCATTACAACAGTGAGCACACTTCATTACAAGCAGTGACCACACTTCATTACAACAGTGAGCACACTTCATTACAACAGTGAGCACACTTCATTACAACAGTGATCACACTTCATTACAACAGTGACACACTACATTACAACAGTGAGCACACTACATTACAACAGTGAGCACACTTCATTACAACAGTGAGCACACTTCATTACAACAGTGAGCCACACTTCATTACAACAGTGAGCACACTTCATTACAAACAGTGAGCACACTTCATTACAACAGTGGCACACTTCATTACAACAGTGGACCACTCATTACAACAGTGAGCACACTTCATTACAACAGTGAGCACACTACATTACAACAGTGAGCACACTACATTACAACAGTGAGCACACTTCATTACAACAGTGACCACACTCATTACAACAGTGACCACACTTCATTACAACAGTGAGCCACACTTCATTACAACAGTGACCACACTTCATTACAACAGTGAGCCCACTTCATTACAACAAGTGGACCACACTTCATTACAACAGTGAGCACACTTCATTACAACAGTGAGCACACTACATTACAACAGTGAGCACACTTCATTACAACAGTGAGCACACTACATTACAACAGTGAGCACACTTCATTAAGAGACAACAGTGAGCACACTTCATTACAACAGTTGAGCACACTACATTACAACAGTGAGCACACTACATTACAACTGTGACCACACTTCATTACAACAGTGAGCACACTTCATTACAACAGTGAGCACACTACATTACAACAGTGAGCACACTACATTACAACAGTGACCACACTTCATTACAACAGTGAGCACACTTCATTACAACAGTGAGCACACTACATTACAACAGTGACCACACTTCATTACAACAGTGAGCACACTTCATTACAACAGTGAGCACACTTCATTACAACAGTGAGCACACTACATTACAACAGTGACACACTTCATTACAACAGTGAGCACACTACATTACAACAGTGAGCACACTTCATTACAACAGTGAGCACACTACATTACAACAGTGAGCACACTACATTACAACAGTGAGCACACTACATTACAACAGTGAGCACACTACATTACAACAGTGAGCACACTTCATTACAACAGTGAGCACACTACATTACAACAGTGAGCACACTACATTACAACAGTGAGCACACTTCATTACAACAGTGACCACACTACATTACAACAGTGACCACACTTCATTACAACAGTGACCACACTTCATTACAACAGTGACCACACTACATTACAACAGTGAGCACACTTCATTACAACAGTGAGCACACTACATTACAACAGTGAGCACACTTCATTACAACAGTGAGCACACTTCATTACAACAGTGAGCACACTACATTACAACAGTGACCACACTTCATTACAACAGTGAGCACACTTCATTACAACAGTGAGCACACTTCATTACAACAGTGAGCACACTACATTACAACAGTGAGCACACTACATTACAACAGTGAGCACACTTCATTACAACAGTGAGCACACTTCATTACAACAGTGAGCACACTTCATTACAACAGTGAGCACACTTCATTACAACAGTGAGCCACACTTCATTACAACAGTGACCACACTTCATTACAACAGTGAGCACACTTCATTACAACAGTGAGCACACTTCATTACAACAGTGAGCACACTTCATTACAACAGTGAGCACACTTCATTACAACAGTGAGCACACTACATTACAACAGTGAGCACACTTCATTACAACAGTGAGCACACTACATTACAACAGTGAGCACACTACATTACAACAGTGAGCACACTTCATTACAACAGTGAGCACACTTCATTACAACAGTGAGCACACTACATTACAACAGTGAGCACACTTCATTACAACAGTGAGCACACTTCATTACAACAGTGAGCACACTTCATTACAACAGTGAGCACACTTCATTACAACAGTGAGCACACTACATTACAACAGTGAGCACACTACATTACAACAGTGAGCACACTACATTACAACAGTGAGCACACTACATTACAACAGTGAGCACACTTCATTACAACAGTGACCACACTTCATTACAACAGTGAGCACACTTCATTACAACAGTGAGCACACTACATTACAACAGTGAGCACACTTCATTACAACAGTGAGCACACTTCATTACAACAGTGAGCACACTTCATTACAACAGTGACCACACTTCATTACAACAGTGAGCACACTACATTACAACAGTGAGCACACTTCATTACAACAGTGAGCACACTTCATTACAACAGTGAGCACACTTCATTACAACAGTGAGCACACTTCATTACAACAGTGAGCACACTTCATTACAACAGTGAGCACACTTCATTACAACAGTGAGCACACTACATTACAACAGTGAGCACACTTCATTACAACAGTGACCACACTTCATTACAACAGTGAGCACACTTCATTACAACAGTGAGCACACTTCATTACAACAGTGAGCACACTACATTACAACAGTGAGCACACTTCATTACAACAGTGACCACACTTCATTACAACAGTGAGCACACTTCATTACAACAGTGAGCACACTTCATTACAACAGTGAGCACACTTCATTACAACAGTGAGCACACTACATTACAACAGTGAGCACACTTCATTACAACAGTGAGCACACTTCATTACAACAGTGAGCACACTTCATTACAACAGTGAGCACACTTCATTACAACAGTGACCACACTTCATTACAACAGTGACACACTACATTACAACAGTGACCACACTACATTACAACAGTGAGCACACTTCATTACAACAGTGAGCACACTTCATTACAACAGTGAGCACACTTCATTACAACAGTGAGCACACTACATTACAACAGTGAGCCACACTTCATTACAACAGTGACCACACTTCATTACAACAGTGAGCACACTTCATTACAACAGTGAGCACACTTCATTACAACAGTGACCACACTTCATTACAACAGTGAGCACACTTCATTACAACAGTGAGCACACTTCATTACAACAGTGAGCCACACTTCATTACAACAGTGAGCACACTTCATTACAACAGTGAGCCACACTTCATTACAACAGTGAGCCACACTCATTACAACAGTGAGCACACTTCATACAACAGTGAGCACACTTCATTACAACAGTGAGCACACTTCATTACAACAGTGACCACACTTCATTACAACAGTGAGCACACTTCATTACAACAGTGAGCCACACTTCATTACAACAGTGACCACACTTCATTACAACAGTGATCACACTTCATTACACAGTGAGCACACTACATTACAACAGTGAGCACACTACATTACAACAGTGACCACACTTCATTACAACAGTGAGCACACTTCATTACAACAGTGACACACTTCATTACAACAGTGAGCACACTTCATTACAACAGTGAGCACACTTCATTACAACAGTGAGCACACTACATTACAACAGTGAGCACACTTCATTACAACAGTGAGCCACACTTCATTACAACAGTGAGCACACTTCATTACAACAGTGAGCACACTTCATTACAACAGTGAGCACACTTCATTACAACAGTGAGCACACTTCATTACAACAGTGAGCACACTCATTACAACAGTGAGCACTACATTCAACAGTGAGCACACTTCATTACAACAGTGACCACACTTCATTACAACAGTGAGCACACTACATTACAACAGTGAGCACACTTCATTACAACAGTGAGCACACTTCATTACAACAGTGAGCACACTTCATTACAACAGTGAGCACACTACATTACAACAGTGAGCACACTTCATTACAACAGTGAGCACACTTCATTACAACAGTGAGCACACTCATTACAACAGTGAGCACACTACATTACAACAGTGAGCACACTTCATTACAACAGTGAGCACACTTCATTACAACAGTGAGCACACTACATTACAACAGTGAGCACACTACATTACAACAGTGAGCACACTACATTACAACAGTGAGCACACTTCATTACAACAGTGAGCACACTTCATTACAACAGTGAGCACACTACATTACAACAGTGACCACACTTCATTACAACAGTGAGCACACTACATTACAACAGTGACCACACTTCATTACAACAGTGACCACACTTCATTACAACAGTGAGCACACTTCATTACAACAGTGAGCACACTACATTACAACAGTGAGCACACTTCATTACAACAGTGAGCACACTACATTACAACAGTGAGCACACTTCATTACAACAGTGACCACACTTCATTACAACAGTGAGCACACTTCATTACAACAGTGAGCACACTACATTACAACAGTGACCACACTTCATTACAACAGTGAGCACACTACATTACAACAGTGAGCCACACTACATTACAACAGTGAGCACACTTCATTACAACAGTGAGCACACTACATTACAACAGTGAGCACACTACATTACAACAGTGACCACACTTCATTACAACAGTGAGCACACTACATTACAACAGTGAGCACACTTCATTACAACAGTGACCACACTTCATTACAACAGTGAGCACACTACATTACAACAGTGACCACACTTCATTACAACAGTGAGCACACTACATTACAACAGTGAGCACACTACATTACAACAGTGAGCACACTTCATTACAACAGTGAGCACACTTCATTACAACAGTGAGCCACACTTCATTACAACAGTGAGCACACTTCATTACAACAGTGAGCACACTTCATTACAACAGTGAGCACACTTCATTACAACAGTGAGCACACTACATTACAACAGTGAGCACACTTCATTACAACAGTGACCACACTACATTACAACAGTGAGCACACTTCATTACAACAGTGACCACACTTCATTACAACAGTGAGCACACTACATTACAACAGTGAGCACACTTCATTACAACAGTGAGCACACTTCATTACAACAGTGAGCACACTTCATTACAACAGTGAGCACACTACATTACAACAGTGAGCACACTTCATTACCAACAGTGAGCACACTTCATTACAACAGTGAGCACACTACATTACAACAGTGAGCACACTTCATTACAACAGTGACCACACTTCATTACAACAGTGAGCACACTTCATTACAACAGTGAGCACACTACATTACAACAGTGAGCACACTTCATTACAACAGTGAGCACACTTCATTACAACAGTGAGCACACTTCATTACAACAGTGACCACACTTCATTACAACAGTGACCACACTTCATTACAACAGTGAGCACACTTCATTACAACAGTGAGCACACTTCATTACAACAGTGAGCACACTTCATTACAACAGTGAGCACACTTCATTACAACAGTGAGCACACTTCATTACAACAGTGAGCACACTTCATTACAACAGTGAGCACACTCATTACAACAGTGACCACACTTCATTACAACAGTGAGCACACTTCATTACAACAGTGAGCACACTTCATTACAACAGTGAGCACACTTCATTACAACAGTGACCACACTTCATTACAACAGTGAGCACACTACATTACAACAGTGAGCACACTACATTACAACAGTGAGCACACTACATTACAACAGTGACCACACTTCATTACAACAGTGACCACACTACATTACAACAGTGAGCACACTTCATTACAACAGTGAGCACACTACATTACAACAGTGACCACACTTCATTACAACAGTGAGCACACTACATTACAACAGTGACCACACTTCATTACAACAGTGACCACACTTCATTACAACAGTGACCACACTTCATTACAACAGTGAGCACACTTCATTACAACAGTGACCACACTACATTACAACAGTGACCACACTTCATTACAACAGTGAGCACACTTCATTACAACAGTGACCACACTTCATTACAACAGTGAGCACACTTCATTACAACAGTGAGCACACTTCATTACAACAGTGAGCACACTACATTACAACAGTGAGCACACTTCATTACAACAGTGAGCACACTTCATTACAACAGTGAGCACACTACATTACAACAGTGAGCACACTTCATTACAACAGTGAGCACACTTCATTACAACAGTGAGCACACTTCATTACAACAGTGAGCACACTACATTACAACAGTGAGCACACTACATTACAACAGTGAGCACACTTCATTACAACAGTGAGCACACTTCATTACAACAGTGAGCACACTTCATTACAACAGTGACCACACTTCATTACAACAGTGAGCACACTTCATTACAACAGTGAGCACACTACATTACAACAGTGAGCACACTTCATTACAACAGTGAGCACACTTCATTACAACAGTGAGCACACTTCATTACAACAGTGACCACACTTCATTACAACAGTGACCACACTTCATTACAACAGTGAGCACACTTCATTACAACAGTGACCACACTACATTACAACAGTGACCACACTTCATTACAACAGTGAGCACACTACATTACAACAGTGAGCACACTTCATTACAACAGTGAGCACACTTCATTACAACAGTGACCACACTTCATTACAACAGTGAGCACACTTCATTACAACAGTGACCACACTTCATTACAACAGTGAGCACACTTCATTACAACAGTGACCACACTTCATTACAACAGTGAGCACACTTCATTACAACAGTGACCACACTACATTACAACAGTGAGCACACTACATTACAACAGTGAGCACACTACATTACAACAGTGAGCACACTTCATTACAACAGTGAGCACACTTCATTACAACAGTGACCACACTTCATTACAACAGTGAGCACACTTCATTACAACAGTGAGCACACTACATTACAACAGTGAGCACACTTCATTACAACAGTGAGCACACTTCATTACAACAGTGAGCACACTACATTACAACAGTGAGCACACTACATTACAACAGTGAGCACACTACATTACAACAGTGAGCACACTTCATTACAACAGTGACCACACTTCATTACAACAGTGAGCACACTACATTACAACAGTGAGCACACTTCATTACAACAGTGAGCACACTACATTACAACAGTGAGCACACTACATTACAACAGTGAGCACACTTCATTACAACAGTGAGCACACTTCATTACAACAGTGACCACACTACATTACAACAGTGAGCACACTTCATTACAACAGTGAGCACACTTCATTACAACAGTGAGCACACTTCATTACAACAGTGACCACACTTCATTACAACAGTGAGCACACTACATTACAACAGTGACCACACTTCATTACAACAGTGAGCACACTTCATTACAACAGTGACCACACTTCATTACAACAGTGAGCACACTTCATTACAACAGTGAGCACACTTCATTACAACAGTGACCACACTACATTACAACAGTGAGCACACTACATTACAACAGTGAGCACACTTCATTACAACAGTGAGCACACTACATTACAACAGTGAGCACACTTCATTACAACAGTGAGCACACTACATTACAACAGTGAGCACACTTCATTACAACAGTGACCACACTTCATTACAACAGTGAGCACACTTCATTACAACAGTGAGCACACTTCATTACAACAGTGAGCACACTACATTACAACAGTGAGCACACTTCATTACAACAGTGAGCACACTACATTACAACAGTGAGCACACTTCATTACAACAGTGAGCACACTACATTACAACAGTGAGCACACTTCATTACAACAGTGAGCACACTTCATTACAACAGTGAGCACACTTCATTACAACAGTGAGCACACTTCATTACAACAGTGAGCACACTTCATTACAACAGTGACCACACTTCATTACAACAGTGAGCACACTTCATTACAACAGTGAGCACACTTCATTACAACAGTGAGCACACTACATTACAACAGTGAGCACACACATTAACAGTGACACATTAAACAGTGACCACACTTCATTACAACAGTGAGCCACACTTCATTACAACAGTGAGCACACTTCATTACAACAGTGAGCACACTACATTACAAACAGTGAGCCACACTTCATTACAACAGTGACCACACTTCATTACAACAGTGAGCACACTTCATTACAACAGTGAGCACACTTCATTACAACAGTGAGCACACTTCATTACAACAGTGAGCACACTTCATTACAACAGTGAGCACACTTCATTACAACAGTGAGCACACTTCATTACAACAGTGAGCACACTACATTACAACAGTGAGCACACTTCATTACAACAGTGAGCACACTACATTACAACAGTGAGCACACTACATTACAACAGTGAGCACACTTCATTACAACAGTGAGCACACTACATTACAACAGTGAGCACACTACATTACAACAGTGAGCCACACTTCATTACAACAGTGAGCACACTTCATTACAACAGTGAGCACACTTCATTACAACAGTGAGCACACTTCATTACAACAGTGAGCACACTTCATTACAACAGTGAGCACACTTCATTACAACAGTGAGCACACTTCATTACAACAGTGAGCACACTTCATTACAACAGTGAGCACACTACATTACAACAGTGACCACACTTCATTACAACAGTGAGCACACTTCATTACAACAGTGAGCACACTTCATTACAACAGTGAGCACACTTCATTACAACAGTGAGCACACTTCATTACAACAGTGAGCACACTTCATTACAACAGTGAGCACACTTCATTACAACAGTGACCACACTTCATTACAACAGTGAGCACACTTCATTACAACAGTGAGCCACACTTCATTACAACAGTGACCACACTACATTACAACAGTGACCACACTACATTACAACAGTGAGCACACTTCATTACAACAGTGAGCACACTACATTACAACAGTGACCACACTTCATTACAACAGTGAGCACACTACATTACAACAGTGAGCACACTTCATTACAACAGTGAGCACACTTCATTACAACAGTGAGCACACTTCATTACAACAGTGAGCACACTTCATTACAACAGTGAGCACACTACATTACAACAGTGACCACACTTCATTACAACAGTGACCACACTTCATTACAACAGTGAGCACACTACATTACAACAGTGAGCACACTTCATTACAACAGTGAGCACACTACATTACAACAGTGACCACACTTCATTACAACAGTGAGCACACTACATTACAACAGTGAGCACACTTCATTACAACAGTGAGCACACTTCATTACAACAGTGAGCACACTTCATTACAACAGTGAGCACACTTCATTACAACAGTGAGCACACTTCATTACAACAGTGACCACACTTCATTACAACAGTGAGCACACTTCATTACAACAGTGAGCACACTTCATTACAACAGTGAGCACACTTCATTACAACAGTGAGCACACTTCATTACAACAGTGAGCACACTTCATTACAACAGTGAGCACACTTCATTACAACAGTGAGCACACTACATTACAACAGTGACCACACTTCATTACAACAGTGAGCACACTTCATTACAACAGTGACCACACTACATTACAACAGTGACCACACTTCATTACAACAGTGAGCACACTACATTACAACAGTGAGCACACTTCATTACAACAGTGAGCACACTACATTACAACAGTGAGCACACTACATTACAACAGTGACCACACTTCATTACAACAGTGACCACACTTCATTACAACAGTGAGCACACTTCATTACAACAGTGAGCACACTTCATTACAACAGTGAGCACACTTCATTACAACAGTGAGCACACTTCATTACAACAGTGACCACACTTCATTACAACAGTGAGCACACTTCATTACAACAGTGAGCCACACTTCATTACAACAGTGAGCACACTTCATTACAACAGTGAGCACACTTCATTACAACAGTGAGCCACACTTCATTACAACAGTGAGCACACTTCATTACAACAGTGAGCACACTACATTACAACAGTGAGCACACTTCATTACAACAGTGAGCACACTACATTACAACAGTGAGCACACTTCATTACAACAGTGAGCACACTACATTACAACAGTGAGCACACTTCATTACAACAGTGACCACACTTCATTACAACAGTGAGCACACTTCATTACAACAGTGAGCACACTACATTACAACAGTGAGCACACTTCATTACAACAGTGACCACACTTCATTACAACAGTGAGCACACTTCATTACAACAGTGAGCACACTACATTACAACAGTGAGCACACTTCATTACAACAGTGACACACTTCATTACAACAGTGAGCACACTTCATTACAACAGTGACCACACTTCATTACAACAGTGAGCACACTTCATTACAACAGTGAGCACACTACATTACAACAGTGAGCACACTTCATTACAACAGTGAGCACACTTCATTACAACAGTGAGCACACTTCATTACAACAGTGAGCCACACTTCATTACAACAGTGACACACTTCATTACAACAGTGAGCACACTTCATTACAACAGTGAGCACACTACATTACAACAGTGAGCACACTTCATTACAACAGTGAGCACACTACATTACAACAGTGAGCACACTTCATTACAACAGTGAGCACACTTCATTACAACAGTGAGCCACACTACATTACAACAGTGAGCACACTTCATTACAACAGTGAGCACACTTCATTACAACAGTGACCACACTACATTACAACAGTGAGCACACTACATTACAACAGTGAGCACACTTCATTACAACAGTGAGCACACTACATTACAACAGTGAGCACACTTCATTACAACAGTGAGCACACTTCATTACAACAGTGAGCACACTTCATTACAACAGTGACCACACTTCATTACAACAGTGACCACACTTCATTACAACAGTGAGCACACTACATTACAACAGTGACCACACTTCATTACAACAGTGAGCACACTTCATTACAACAGTGAGCACACTTCATTACAACAGTGAGCACACTACATTACAACAGTGAGCACACTTCATTACAACAGTGAGCACACTTCATTACAACAGTGAGCACACTACATTACAACAGTGAGCACACTACATTACAACAGTGAGCACACTTCATTACAACAGTGACCACACTTCATTACAACAGTGAGCACACTCATTACAACAGTGAGCACACTTCATTACAACAGTGAGCACACTTCATTACAACAGTGAGCACACTTCATTACAACAGTGAGCACACTTCATTACAACAGTGAGCACACTTCATTACAACAGTGAGCACACTACATTACAACAGTGAGCACACTACATTACAACAGTGAGCACACTTCATTACAACAGTGAGCACACTACATTACAACAGTGAGCACACTACATTACAACAGTGAGCACACTTCATTACAACAGTGAGCACACTACATTACAACAGTGAGCACACTTCATTACAACAGTGAGCACACTACATTACAACAGTGACCACACTACATTACAACAGTGAGCACACTACATTACAACAGTGAGCACACTACATTACAACAGTGAGCACACTTCATTACAACAGTGAGCACACTTCATTACAACAGTGAGCACACTTCATTACAACAGTGAGCACACTTCATTACAACAGTGAGCACACTTCATTACAACAGTGACCACACTTCATTACAACAGTGAGCACACTTCATTACAACAGTGAGCACACTTCATTACAACAGTGAGCACACTTCATTACAACAGTGAGCACACTACATTACAACAGTGACCACACTACATTACAACAGTGAGCACACTTCATTACAACAGTGACCACACTTCATTACAACAGTGAGCACACTACATTACAACAGTGAGCACACTACATTACAACAGTGACCACACTACATTACAACAGTGAGCACACTACATTACAACAGTGAGCACACTTCATTACAACAGTGACCACACTACATTACAACAGTGAGCACACTACATTACAACAGTGAGCACACTTCATTACAACAGTGAGCACACTTCATTACAACAGTGAGCCACACTTCATTACAACAGTGAGCACACTTCATTACAACAGTGAGCCACACTTCATTACAACAGTGAGCACACTTCATTACAACAGTGAGCACACTTCATTACAACAGTGAGCACACTACATTACAACAGTGAGCACACTTCATTACAACAGTGAGCCACACTTCATTACAACAGTGAGCACACTTCATTACAACAGTGAGCACACTTCATTACAACAGTGAGCCACACTTCATTACAACAGTGAGCACACTTCATTACAACAGTGAGCCACACTTCATTACAACAGTGACCACACTTCATTACAACAGTGAGCCACACTTCATTACAACAGTGAGCACACTTCATTACAACAGTGACCACACTTCATTACAACAGTGAGCACACTTCATTACAACAGTGAGCACACTTCATTCAACAGTGAGCACACTACATTACAACAGTGACCACACTACATTACAACAGTGAGCACACTACATTACAACAGTGAGCACACTTCATTACAACAGTGAGCCACACTTCATTACAACAGTGAGCACACTACATTACAACAGTGAGCACACTCATTACAACAGTGAGCACACTTCATTACAACAGTGAGCACACTACATTACAACATGAGCCACACTTCATTACAACAGTGACCACACTTCATTACAACAGTGAGCACACTTCATTACAACAGTGAGCACACTTCATACAACAGTGAGCACACTACATTACAACAGTGACCACACTTCATTACAACAGTGAGCACACTTCATTACAACAGTGAGCACACTTCATTACAACAGTGAGCACACTTCATTACAACAGTGACCACACTTCATTACAACAGTGAGCACACTTCATTACAACAGTGAGCCACACTACATTACAACAGTGACCACACTTCATTACAACAGTGAGCACACTACATTACAACAGTGAGCACACTACATTACAACAGTGAGCACACTTCATTACAACAGTGAGCACACTTCATTACAACAGTGAGCACACTTCATTACAACAGTGAGCACACTTCATTCCAACAGTGAGCACACTTCATTACAACAGTGAGCACACTTCATACAACAGTGACCACACTTCATTACAACAGTGACACACTACATTACAACAGTGAGCACACTTCATTACAACAGTGACGCACACTTCATTACAACAGTGAGCACACTACATTACAACAGTGACACACTTCATTACACAGTGAGCACACTTCATTACAACAGTGAGCACACTACATTACAACAGTGAGCACACTTCATTACAACAGTGAGCACACTTACAGGTGACCACACTTCATACAACAGTGAGCACACTTCATAACAACAGTGAGCACACTTCATTACAACAGTGAGCACACTCATTACAACAGTGAGCACACTTCATTACAACAGTGAGCCACACTTCATTACAACAGTGAGCACACTTCATTACAACAGTGAGCACACTTCATTACAACAGTGAGCACACTTCATTACAACAGTGAGCCACACTTCATTACAACAGTGAGCACACTTCATTACAACAGTGACCACACTTCATTACAACAGTGAGCACACTACATTACAACAGTGAGCACACTTCATTACAACAGTGAGCACACTCATTACAACAGTGACCACACATCATTACAACAGTGAGCACACTACATTACAACAGTGACACACTTCATTACAACAGTGACCACACTTCATTACAACAGTGACGCACACTTCATTACAACAGTGAGCACACTTCATTACAACAGTGACCACACTTCATTACAACAGTGAGCACACTTCATTACAACAGTGAGCACACTACATTACAACAGTGACCAACTTCATTACAACAGTGAGCACACTTCATTACAACAGTGACCACACTTCATTACAACAGTGAGCACACTTCATTACAACAGTGAGCCACACTACATTACAACAGTGAGCACACTACATTACAACAGTGAGCACACTTCATTACAACAGTGAGCCACACTTCATTCAACAGTGAGCACACTTCATTACAACAGTGAGCCACACCTACATTACAACAGTGAGCACACTACATTACAACAGTGAGCACACTACATTACAACAGTGGCACACTTCATTCCAACAGTGAGCACACTTCATTACAACAGTGAGCACACTACATTACAACAGTGAGCACACTTCATTCAACAGTGAGCACCACTCATTACAACAGTGAGCACACATCATACAACAGTGAGCACAACTTCATACAACAGTGAGCCACACTTCATTACAACAGTGAGCACACTCATTACAACAGTGAGCCCACTACATTACAACAGTGACACACTTCATTACAACAGTGAGCACACTACATTACAACTGTGACCACACTTCATTACCAACAGGAGCACACTTCATTCCAACAGTGAGCACACTTCATTACAACAGTGAGCACACTACATTACAACAGTGAGCACACTTAATTCCAACAGTGAGCGACACTTCATTACAACACGTGAGCACACTACATTACAACAGTGAGCACACTTCATTACAACAGTGAGCACACTACATTACAACAGTGAGCACACTTCATTACAACAGTGACCACACTTCATTACAACAGTGAGCACACTACATTACAACAGTGACCACACTTCATTACAACAGTGACCACACTTCATTACAACAGTGAGCACACTTCATTACAACAGTGAGCACACTTCATTACAACAGTGACCACACTTCATTACAACAGTGAGCACACTACATTACAACAGTGAGCACACTTCATTACAACAGTGAGCACACTTCATTACAACAGTGAGCACACTTCATTACAACAGTGACCACACTTCATTACAACAGTGAGCACACTTCATTACAACAGTGACCACACTTCATTACAACAGTGAGCACACTTCATTACAACAGTGAGCACACTTCATTACAACAGTGAGCACACTTCATTACAACAGTGAGCACACTACATTACAACAGTGAGCACACTTCATTACAACAGTGAGCACACTTCATTACAACAGTGACCACACTTCATTACCAACAGTGAGCACACTTCATTACAACAGTGAGCACACTCATTACAACAGTGAGCACACTACATTACAACAGTGACACACTTCATTACAACAGTGAGCACACTTCATTACAACAGTGAGCACACTTCATTACAACAGTGAGCACACTACATTACAACAGTGAGCACACTACATTACAACAGTGAGCACACTTCATTACAACAGTGACCACACTTCATTACAACAGTGAGCACACTACATTACAACAGTGAGCACACTTCATTACAACAGTGAGCACACTACATTACAACAGTGAGCACACTTCATTACAACAGTGAGCACACTACATTACAACAGTGAGCACACTTCATTACAACAGTGACAGCACTACATTACAACAGTGAGCACACTACATTACAACAGTGACCACACTTCATTACAACAGTGAGCACACTACATTACAACAGTGAGCACACTTCATTACAACAGTGAGCACACTACATTACAACAGTGAGCACACTTCATTACAACAGTGACCACACTTCATTACAACAGTGACCACACTTCATTACAACAGTGAGCACACTACATTACAACAGTGAGCACACTTCATTACAACAGTGAGCACACTTCATTACAACAGTGACCACACTTCATTACAACAGTGACCACACTTCATTACAACAGTGACCACACTTCATTACAACAGTGAGCACACTTCATTACAACAGTGACCACACTACATTACAACAGTGAGCACACTACATTACAACAGTGAGCACACTTCATTACAACAGTGAGCACACTACATTACAACAGTGAGCACACTTCATTACAACAGTGAGCACACTTCATTACAACAGTGACCACACTTCATTACAACAGTGACCACACTTCATACAACAGTGAGCACACTTCATTACAACAGTGAGCACACTTCATTACAACAGTGACCACACTACATTACAACAGTGAGCACACTACAA
>JASTWF010001693.1:0-65000 GCA_030390025.1 Squalus acanthias | reverse complement strand
GGTCCTACCATTCATTGTGTATTCCCTTGCCTTGTTAGTCCTCCCAAAATGCATCACCTCACACTTTTCAGGGTTAAATTCAATTTGCCACTGTTCTGCTCATCTGACCAACCCGTCTACATCGTCCTGTAGCCTGAGGCTTCCCTCCTCGCTATTTACCACTCCACCAATTTTCGTGTCATCTGCGAACTTACTGATCATACCTCCTACATTCATATCTAAATCATTAATGTACACTACAAACAGCAAAGGACCCAGCACCGATCCCTGCGGTACACCACTGGACACAGGCTTCCAGTCACCAAAACAACCTTCGACCATCACCCTCTGCCTCCTGCCACTAAGCCAATTTCGGATCCAATGTGCCAAATTGCCCTGGATCCCATGGGCTCTTACCTTCTTGACCAGTCTCCCATGCGGGACTTTGTCAAAAGCCTTACTGAAGTCCATGTAGACTACATCAACTGCACTACCCTCGTCCACACACGTAGTCACCCCCTCGAAAAATTCAATTAAATTGGTTAGACATGATCTCCCCCTGACAAAGCCATGCTGACTATCCTTGATTAATCCTTGCCTCTCCAAGTGGAGACTAATTCTGTCCCTCAGAATGTTTCCAATAATTTCCCTACCACTGATGTTAGGCTCACTGGCCTGTAATTTCCTGGTTTATCCCTACTACCCTTCTTGAATAATGGTACTACGTTAGCTGTCCTCCAGTCCTCTGGCACCTCCCCTGTGGCCAGAGAGGTTCTGAAAATTTGTGTCAGAGCCCCTGCAATCTCCTCCCTTGCCTCACACAGCAGCCTGGGATACATCTTGTCTGGGCCTGGGGATTTATCCACTTTTAAGCCCGCTAAAACCGCTAGTACATCCTCCCTCTCAATACTAATTTGTTCAAGTATATCACAATCCCCCTGCCTGATTTCTATGCCTACATCGTCCTTCTCCATAGTGAACACAGATGCAAAATATTCATTTAAAACCTCACCCACATCATCGGGCTCTACACACAGATTGCCACTTTGGTCCCTAATGGGCCCGACTCTTTCCCTGGTTATCCTCTTGCCCTTAATATACTTAGAAAACACTTTGGGACTTTCCTTTATTTTGCCGCCAATGTTTTTTCATGCCCCCTCTTCGCTCTCCTAATTTCTTTTTTAAGTACCCACCTACACTTTCTATACTCCTCGAGGGCTTCCACTGTTTTTAGTCCTTTGTATCTGCCAAAAGCCTCTCATTTTTTCCTAATCCATTCTTGTATATCCCTTGACATCCAGGGTTCCCTGGGCTTGTTGGTCCCACCCTTGACCTTTACGGGAATATGTTGACGTTGTACTCTCTCGATTTCCTTTCTGAAAGACTCCCACTGCTCTGATGTGGATTTTCCTACAAGTAGCTGATCCCAGTCCACTTTGGCCAGATCCTGCCTTATCATATTAAAATCGGCCTTCCCCCAATTTAGAACCTTTATTTCCGGTCCATCTTTGTCCTTTTCCATGACTATCTTAAATCTCACCGAATTATGATCACTCTCACCAAAATGCTCTCCGACTGACACTTCTACCACTTGCCCGGCTACATTCCCTAGAATTAGGTCCAGTACCGCCCCTCTGTTGTAGGACTTTCTACATGCTGGCTCAAAAAGCTCTCCTGGATGCACTTTAAGAATTCCGCACCCTCTAAGTCTTTCACACTCTGACTATCCCAGTTAATATTGAGGAAGTTGAAATCCCCTACTATTATTACCCTATTATTTCTACACTTCTGAGATTTGTCTGCATATCTGTTCCTCTATCTCCCCCTGACTGTTTGGGGGCCTGTAGTACACTCCCAGCAAAGTGCTTGCCCCCTTTTTGTTTTTAAGTTCTACCCATATGGCCTCATTAGAGGAACCTGCTAAGATATCATCCCTCCTTACAGCAGTAATTGACTCCTTGATTAATATTGCGACACCCCCTCCTCTTTTACACCCCCCTCTGTCTCGCCTGAAGATTCTATACCCTGGAATATTGAGTTGCCAGTCCTGCCCCTCCCTCAACCATGTCTCTGTGATAGCAACAATATCATACTCCCATGTGTTCATCAACACCTTCAATTCATCTGCCTTACTCGCAAGACTCCTTGCATTAAAATAAATGCCATACAGCCTTGCCATACTCCCTTGTGCTGTTACATATTTGCTCTGCCTTCCAGGCTGACTTGTTTTTTCCTCTATATTTGGCTGTGCATCACCCCCTACTATAGCTCCACTCCGTATCCCATTCCCCCTGCCAAGTTAGTTTAACCACCCCCCCTTCCCCCCCCCCCCCCCCCACCCCCCTGCCAACAGTGCTAGAAAACCTCCTCGCAAGGATGTTGGTCCTGTTCTGGTTCAGGTGCAACCCGTCCGACTTGTACAGGTCCCACCTTCCCCAGAAGCAGACTCAGTGATCCAGGAAACTAAAGCCCTCCCTCCTGCACCAACTCTTCAGCCACGCATTCATCTGCTCTATCCTCCTATTCCTATACACACTAGCACGTGGCACCGGGAGTAATCCAGAGATTACAACCTTTGAGGTCCTGCTTTTTAATCTGCTACCTAGCTCCCTAAATTATTCTTGCAGGACCTCATCCCTCTTTCTACCTATGTCATTGGTACCAATGTGAACCACGACCTCTGACTGTTCGCCCTCCCCCTTCAGAATGCCCTGCAGCCGTTCAGTGACATCCTTGACCCTGGCACCAGGGAGGCAACATACCATCCTGGAGTCACGTCTGCAACCACAGAAACGTCTATCTGTTCCCCTTACGATAGAATCCCCTATCGCTATTGCTCTCCCACTCTTTTTCCTCCCCTCCTGTGCAGCTGAGCCACTCATAGTGCCACGGACTTGGCTCTTGCTGCATTCCCCTGAGAAACCATCTCCCCCAGCAGTATCCAAAACAAAAAATCTGTTGGTGAGGGAGATGGACCCAGGGGACTCCTGCACTACCTTCTTAGTTCTGTTACTCTGTCTGGCGGTCACCCATTCCCTGTCTGCCTGTACACTCTTTACCTGCGGTGTGACCACCTCGTTAAACGTGCTATCCAGGAAGATCTCAGCTTCGCGGATGCTCCAGTGACTCCAGCCGCAGCTCCAGCTCCGAAACACAGATTTCGAGTAGCTGCAGCTGGAGACACTTCCTGCACATGTGTTCGCCATGGACACCGGAAGTGTCCCTGACTCCCCACATAGCACTGGAGGAGCACTCCACGCTGCTGAGCTGCCCTGCCATGTCCTACCCTTAATTTACTCCCTTTACTTCCTTTAAATTAAATAATATTAAATACACTAGGGACCTTGCTTCCCTTTAAACACTACTTATTCTAAACTAGAGATCTTACTTTTACTTCAATGACTGGACTGTAGAAATATTCACCGGGTCCTACTTACCAATCAGCTCCTTCCCTGGTTGTGACGTCACTTAGTGGTTTCGCAGTTGTTGTTGTTTGACTGCTCCCCGTCTCGGACTCTTTCCCAACTCACAGCATTCCGGTGTCGGGCCTCCTCTGCAGCGCTCCTTTATGGCCGATCCGCCTTCTCTCAGGTCCCGCTGCCGCTCCCACACAGGTCCACCTCCTCCGGTCTATTCGAAGAGCGGGGAAGTTTTCTACTTTCCTGGCAAAAGTTATTCATCAACCAAAACTGGTCATTTATCTGATTGCTCCTGTGTTGCCTATAACAGCAGTGACTACACTTCAGAAGTAATTCATTGTTTGTGAAGTGCTTTGGTATTTTTCTAAGGATATGAAAAGTGCTGTGTAAATGCCGGTTTTTATTTATTTCCTTTCCACATTTCAGACAGTCTCTGTTTTTAAAAACACAACCAGGACCAAATCAAACAGCTTGAGGTTTAGAGTTGAGATATTTGGTTGGAGATTCTGTTGTTGATGTGCAAAGAAATAACTGTCATTTATATAGCACCTCATGTCTTTAGGATGTCCCAAAGTGCCTTCTAGCCAATAGATGACTTTGGAGGTGGCGTCACTGTTGTGTTTGCAGCTGTGGAAACTGATCGTCTTTTCTTGTTTTGACAGCTGTCGAGGAGAGCAAAGTATGGTGAGAAGTCTGCTTGCTGTTTTGGTGGCTGTTGAATTCAGTTTGGCTGTTGGTAAGTCTTTAAATGTAACTGTTTCCTTGCACACATTAGAATGAACGATCTACACAGTTTGAGGTGGTCTTTTCACCATTGAGCAATGGCCCAAAGCAATAACAGTAGTTTCACTTGTAATGTTGGGTAATTTTAATGGGCAAGATGTGTGAGATAATGCATTTGGGGAGGGCTAACAAGGAAAGGGAATACACATTAAATGGTAGGATACTGAGTAGTGTAGAGGAACAAAGGGACCTTGGAGTGCATGTCCACAGATCCCTGAAGGTAGCAAGCCAGGTAGATAAGGTGGTTAAGAAGGCATACGGAATGCTTGTCTTTATTAGCCATGGCATAGAATACAAGAGCAGGGGGGTTATGCTTCAACTGTATAAAACACTAGTTAGACCTCAGCTAGAGTACTGCCTGCAGTTCTGGTCAGCACATTACAGGAAGGATGTGATTGTACTCGAGAAGGTACAGAAGAGATTTACAATCTCTCCTGCTTTCTATCCTATCACTGACCTTCCATTTTGTTCTTTCATCCCCTCCCCCTTTTCCCAGCCCTAAACTTGCTTTAAAATCTATTTCATTTCCTGCTTTTTTCCAGTTCTGACGGAAGGTCTTCGACCTGAAACGTTAACTCTGTTTCTTTCTCCACGGATGCTGCCTGACCTGCTGAGTTTTTCCAGCGTTTTCTGTTGTTATTTCGGATTTCCAGCATCCGCAGTATTTTGCTATCAGATTTACAAGGATGTTGCCGGGAGTAGAGAATCTTCGCCATGAGGAAAGACTCGATAGGCTGGGTCTGTTTTCCTTGGAACAGAGGAGGCTGAAGGGAGACCTTATTGAGGTGTATAAAATTATGAGGGGCACAGATAAAGTGGATAGAAAGGACCTATTTCCCTTAGCAGAGGGGTCAAAAACCAGGGGGCACAGATTTAAAGTAATTGGTGGAAGGTTTAGAGGGGAAATTTCTTCACCCAGAGGGTTGTGGGGGTCTGGAACTCACTGCCTGAAAGGGTGGTAGAGGCAGGAACCCTAACCACGTTTAAAAAGTACTTGGATGTGCACTTGGGATGCTCTAACCTGCAGGGCTGGGAAGTGGGATTCGGCTGGATAGCTCTTTGTTGGCCGGCGCGGACACGATGGGCCGAAATGGCCTCCTTCCGTGCTGTAACTTTCTATGATTCTAAGATGGATACTTCCCAAGTAAACATTGTTCATGGAGCTGAAAAGAATATTTCAAAGAAATAGCCCCATCTATTTTGTGGTGTTTACTGATCATGTTGCTGCAGATGCTGCAGTTACTTTTTTTATGTCCATTTGGTGAGGTGAGGGAACCAAACTTCTTCTATTTCAATAGATCACAGGAAATATCAACGCAGGAAATATCGGGCCAGAAATTCGGCTCTCCGGCTTCCTGAGGGTGCAAGCATCGCGCGCGTACTTGCCTACCGCGCCTGCCGTTGTGCTTCGGGCCCACGAGGACTTCGGCTCCTGGGCCTCCTGCAGCTGCCAGCGCGCAGTGCTTGCGTATCCCAGGGGCGCAGTTAGTTCGAAGCGTCCCCTGGGATCACGTGGGCCATGGAGAGCCAATCAGAGCAGGGCATTTTCATTCATAGATTTGACAGGAAGACCTGTCAAATCTATGAATAGAGATCGGCCCCAAAACCACTTAAACTTCAAATAAATTTTTAAAAAAACATTGCATTTTTAAAATAACTATAGGTTACATAAATTAACTACTTCAAACAAAAATTTAAATTTTTGAAAAAATTAATTATACTTTTTAACGTGCTAAAAATAAACTTACCTTTCTTTAAAGTATGTAAAAAAGATAAACCTGTTGAAAAAATGTTTAAACTGTAATTAATTAACCACTTACCTTTTTAAAAACAGGCCTTGCGCCTCCTTTTTAAAAGTGCAGCTTCTCCATGCTTACCCTCACGGAGAAACCTGAAAAAAAAAGCGAAGTTCGCTGCGTGTCCGCAGCCTCTACCGCGCACGCGTTCGACTTCTGAACCCCTTCCTTCAGGGGAACAGAAGTTCCGGTTTCCCGCGCATGCGCAGTGCATGCAGGAAACCGGCACTTCAGGTGGCCTTACGGGTGAGTACACAGCGCGTACTCACCCGACAAGAGACGAATTTCTGGCCCATCAACTCTTCAGGGAAGAGAGAAAATGCAGAAGCGGGGATAATTGCTTTTTAGTGCTTTCCTGTGTTCAAGATTAAATCTCTTGGAACAATGCTGTTACTAATCTATTTGTTTTAATTCACAGCTCAGTTTACTGTTCACACCCCAGAAGCACCAGTGACTACTGTCTACGGTCAGTACACGGTGCTGAGTTGCAGCTTTAAAGCTCAGGGTGAATCGTCACTGGATCTGCTGGTCATCAATTGGCAACGTGTCGAGACGGAGGAAGTTGTTTATAGTTATTATTCTGGAAAAGAGCAACTCAGTCGCCAAAGCCCTCGGTATTCGGGGAGGACAAGCTTATTCCCAGAGGAATTAAAACAAGGGAACGTTTCAGTGAAGCTAGACAGAGTGAGACCAGAGGATGCTGGACAGTATGTGTGCTTTGTCAGTAACGGAAAAGGAATTGGCCAGGGCATTGTGTCTCTAATATTTGCAGGTACATGCTTCTTTCAGTTTTCATTTTTGTTCTGTCAGTGCTGCAAATTAAAGTCATGCTTCTTGGCCTCCCCTGATGGCTCAGTGAGTCTCACCATTGAGTGCCTGAGCCGTACAGACCAGGTTTGATGCCCAGACTGTGCTGGTGTAGCTCCTCTCCGCTGGAGCAGTGCTATTGGTGCAATCGACACACCTCGGTTAGGGTTGGCACTCCCATTTGCTATTCAGCAAGCCCTGCCTGTGGACGGCTCCAGGATCGGGCTGAACTGTGATGGCCTCGCAGGTGAAAAGCCCACTGATATTTACCATCAAGGGTTATGTATGATTTTGGCTGAACAGCTGCCAGCAGGATATTGTGGGATTTTCACCTTCAACTTGATCACTTGGTATAATGATTTGAATATCTCCAAATTGATCACAAACAGCAATATCTACTATTCTGTTTGTACTTGGATTTGTTGTTCTTGAGCATTTAAAGCTTTTATTGCAATTTTCAATTAGTTATTAACTGGAACAAAATTCCTAGTTGGCATTATTTTTTATCAAGTTTATTTCTTGTTTCTAATGGCCCTTTTGTAAAATCTACAGCACACTACAAAGAACCTGACTTTTTTATCCAGTTAACACCATCCGGGACATTGTTCAGATTCGAGTCCCAAGGTTACCCTGAGGCTACTGTTTCCTGGTACAATGAAGAAAATGAGGATATTTCGACACTGTCTGAGACTACGTACCAACAAAGTGGAGATGGTCTATACTCCCTGCAGAGTATTCTGCAAATCAGTGACACCAATAGGAGTTCGAACTACACATTCAGATTAAGAAATGATGTTCTACACCAATCAGTTTCTCGAACATTTGGTCTTTCTGTAGGTAAGTTGTGTCCTACACTCAGTACTCATAACCTCCAGTTGTCTTGCGATACAATGCTGAATCACGACATCTTGATCTCCATGCCATTTGAAGTAAAGGAAATCTTCTTTCAGTTCTTCAGAAACTTCTGTTCCAGTCTCTGGTTCCACAAGTATAAACCGCTGCACCTTTTTAACTTTCATGGGCCTACACTTCTTGACTTATCAATGTTCTTGGCCTCACTATCTCCCAAGACCACAAATGGAGCTGCTGCATTGCTCGGCTGCTCAAAAGCTGTTTCCTCGTTTGTGCCAAACACTTCTCACCAAATACCTTTAACTCTCTATAGCTCGAGTCCTTTTGTGACTTGGATTCTGCTCCCATATTTGGGAAGACTCTCCTTAATGTCTCCCTCGCTCCTTGGAGAGGATATAAGAAGTTCTCTCTCTATGCTGTATTGTACCCTCCACGCTATGTAAACTTCAGCTCATCCAAATCTCTGCTGCCCTTCTCCTATCCTGCACTACAATCTGCTAACCCTCCCCCTGTGCTCGCTGGCCTACATTAGCACCTGGTTACCAACACCTCAAATTTAAAATTCTTATCCTTGTGGTTAAGTCCCTTCATGGCCTCGTCCCTCCTTATCTCTCTGTACCCTTCTCTAGCCCTACAACCCTCTGAGACCTCTGCATTGCTCCAACTCTGGCATCTTGTGAATTCCCTACTGCCATCGCCCTGCCACTGGCAGCCATCTATAGTTTGCGCTCCAGAATTCCCTCCCTAAACCTCTCTCTCTCTTCCCTCCTCCCTTTTTTAAAACCTTCCTTAAAATCAACCTCTTTGACCAAGCTTTTAGTCACCCCTTCTAATATCTCTCTTTAGGTGTCAGCCTTGCATCAGGTGGGAGAAGGTTGTGGGTTCAAGCCCAACGCCAGAGACTTGAGCACAAAAATCTAGGCTGACACTCCAGCACCGTACTGAGGGAGTGCTGCACTGTCGGAGGTGCCGCCTTTCAAATGAGACGTTAAACCGAGGCACCGTCTGCTCTCTCAGGTGGACATAAAAGATCCCATGGCACTATTAGTTGTCTGCAATTGTAAGGTACACATGCATTGTTCTCTATCTATATATGCTTTGTTGAGTCTGTATTTCTTTACTACTTCACCTGAGGAAGGGGCGATCGATAGCTCCGAAAGCTTGTGATTTCAAATAAAACTGTTGAACTATAACCTGGTGTTGTGCGACCTCTCAACTATTATGAAGAGCAGGGGAGTTCTCCCCGGTGTCCTGACTATTATTATCCTTCAACCAACATCACTTTAAAATAAACACATTATCTGGTCATTATCTAATTACTGTTTGTGGGAGCTTGCTGTGCACAAATTGGCTGCTGCATTTCCTGCATGACCAAAGTGATCACTTAAAGTACTTCATTGGCTGTAAAGCGCTTTGGGGTTGTGAAAGGCGCTGTATAAATACGTGTTTTTTTGGGCAGATTACGCTACTGTGAAGCACCTTGGGATGTTTTTCTACATTAAATGCGCTGTATCAATGCACTTTGTTTCTGGTTTAGGCTACTACTGTGTTATCCAACGTTTAAAAATACTTTCACCATACAATTACATTCTTAAATGCAAAGTCGCACAACACCAGGTTATAGTCCAACAGTTTTATTTAAAATTACGAGCTTTCGGAGCTCCGCTCCTTCTTCAGGTAAAGGTACAGTGAGGGAATGGATTACACAGTATATATAGACAGAGAACAATGTGTCTGCAGAGATACAATCTGTTAGGGAGGCATTACATCAAAGACACAGCAGAGTACAGCTAAGACAATGAGGTGGGTCACAGGGGGTCCAACGTGTCAAATGCTGCCGTCTGCAGTTAAGCTTTTAACTTTTTTTTGTGTTTTTTTTTAAAAACGGGAAGACAGACAACGATGTCGAGTCACGTTCTGTAGCGTGACATGAACCCGAGATCCCTATTGAGGCCGTCCTCATGGGTGCGGAACTTGGCTATCAGTTTCTTTAAGCATTCTTAAATGCGGTCGTGCTTTTATGGTGGTTATATTTTAAACTATTAGCATAGAAGACCAAACCAGCACTGAAACCACTGCCGTAATGATCAATAGTTTTCTTTCTTTTTTTCACCAGAAATGTAAACTGATCACATTCTCACAAGAAATCTCTGGATGCTTGCAGTCACTGTCCTTGCTATTGAATTTATAATTTTAATTCTAGTCATAGCCGTGTGCAAGAAACGTGTTTCACTGGCAAATGGAGAGAAACAAAATGAACACGGCATTACGTGATGGATCATTCAAGAAAATACATGTGATTGGACGCTGCCCCTTCAGCCATGAAAACCGATATTTATTGCCGCAACATCGTGGGTTACTGCTTATGGCAGCCTTGAGCCAATGTGGACACGTCTTCTTAACCCTCACTACTAAATATCAACACTCAGAATAACAAGTGCCATCTGAATGGTCCCTTTTCACATTTGTAACTTCCAAACTCTCTCTATTTAATACAATCGTGTTTTTTGTTTATCTTCTGGACCAGGAGTGGTCATCTTCTGCTGGATCAGGACAGCTTAATGCAATAAAGCTTTGTATTTAATTCTATTTTCTTCTTTTGTCATTGTCTCCAAGAATTGCTTTAGTTATTTTAGCACCCTGTCCTCCTTTAGTTTAACACTTGCGCGGTGAATTTCTTCGGGCCTTCTCCCGCTCCACCGCCATCACTTTGGAAACCCTGTTTTCCTACGTAAACTGACTGCTGCTGAAGTTAAGGCGGCACTGTGTGTGGGGGGCTGAAAAACCCCAAAGAATTTCCTGGCAGTTCTGTGAGCTGAGACACTGACTGAGGGTGTTTTGAGGATCAGTGTTCCACACACAGTAAACACTGGGAGCCAGAAACCGCATCCGAGGCTGATTCTTCCCCGTCAGTCTGGGGCACTAAGGGAATTGTAGCACGTTACTCCAATTAGGAATTAAACCTGGGGCCTTCTTAGTATGGCTGTTATATACTGGTTATGTCAGCTGTACCATCAGATGACATAGAAACATAGATAGGAGCAGGAGTAGGCCATTCGGCCACTCGAGCCTGTTCCGCCATTTAATGAGATCATGGCTGATCATCCAAATTCAGTACCCTGTCCCTGCTTTCTCCCCATATCCCTTGATCCCTTTAGCCTTAAGAAATATATCTAACTCCTTCTTGAATATATTTAATGAATTGGCCTCAACTGCCTTGTGTGGTAGAGAATTCCACAGGTTCACCACTCTCTGGGTGAAGAAATTCCTCCTCATCTCAGTCCTAAATGGCTTACCCCTTATCTTTAGACAGTGACCCCTGGTTCTGGACTCCCCCGCCATCGGGAACATCCTCCCTGTCTCTAGTCTGTATAGTCCTGTTAGAATTTTATAAGTTTCAATGAGATCCCCTCTCATTCTTCTAAACTCCAGCGAATATAAGCCTAATCGACCCAATCTCTCCTCATACCTCATTCCTGCCATCCCAGGTATCAGCCTAGTGAATCTTTGCTGCACTCTCTCCATGGCAAGAACATCCTTCCTCAGATAAGGTGACCAAAACTGCACACAATACTCAAGGTGTGGTCTCACCAAGGCCCTGTACAACTGCAGCAAGACATCCTTGCTCCTGTACTCGAATCCTCTCGCTATGAAGGCCAACATACCATTTGCCTTCTTAACCTCCTGCTGCACCTGCATGCTTACCTTCAGCGACTGGTGCACAAGGACACCCAGGTCTCGTTGCACTTCCCCTTTTCCCAATTTATTGCCGTTCAGATGATAATCTGTCTTCCTGTATTTTGCCACCGAAGTGGTTAACCTCGCATTTATCCACATTATACTGCATTTGCCAAGCATCTGCCCAATCACCCAACCTGTCCAAACCTCACAGCACACACACCCACCCAGCTTTGTGTCGTCTGCAAACTTGGAGATATTAAATCTAGTTCCCTCGTCTAGATCATTTATATATATATTGTGAATAGCTGGGGTCCTAGCACCGATCCCTGCGGTACCCCACTAGTCACTGCCTGCCACTCGGAAAAAGACCCGTTTATTCCAACTCTTTGCTTCCTGTCTGCCAACCAGTCCTCTATCCAAGACAGTACCTTACCCTCAATCCCGTGTGCTTTAACTTTGCACGCTAATCTCTTATGCGGGACCTTATCGAAAGCCTTCTGAAAGTCCAAATACACCACATCCACTGGTTCTCCCTTATCTATTCTACCAGTTACATCCTCAAAAAATTCCAGTAGATTAGTCAAGCATGATTTACCTTTTGTAAATCCATGTTGACTTTGTCCGATCCTGTCACTGTTTTCCAAGTGCTCTGCTATTACATCTTTTATAATGGACTCTAGCATTTTCCCCACTACCAATGTCAGACTTACCTGTGTATAATTCCCCGTTTTCTCTCTACCACCTTTTTTAAATAGTGGGGTTACATTAGCTATCCTCCAATCCATTGGAACTGTTCCAGAGTCTATCGAATTTTAGAAGATGACCAGCAATGCATCTACTATTTCTAGGGCCACTTCCTTACGTACCCTAGGATGTAGATTATCAGGCCATGGGGATTTATCGGCCTTCAATCCCATTAATTTCCCTAACACCATTTCCCTACAAATACTGATTTCATTCAGTTCCTCCCTTTCATTAGACCCTATGTTCCCCGACATCTCTGGGAGGTTATTTGTGTCCTCCTTTGTGAAGACAGAACCAAAGTATGTATTTAATTGGTCTGCTATTTCTTTGTTCCCCATTATAAATTCCCCTGATTCTGACTGCAAGGGACATACACTTGACTTCACCAATCTTTTTCTCTTCACATATCTATAGAAGCTTTTACAGTCAGTTTTTATGTTCCCTGCAAGCTTACTCTCATAATCTATTTTCCTCCTCTTAATTAATCCCTTTGTCCTCCTTTGCTGAATCCTAAACTGCTCCCAATCCTCAGGTTTGCTGCTTTTTCTGGCCAATTTATATGTCCTCTCCTTGGATCTTATGCTATCCCTAATTTTCCTTGTTAGCCACGGTTGAGTCACCTTTTTTGTTTTATTTTTATGCCAAACAGGGATGAACAAATTCTGTAGCTCATCCATGCGATCTTTAAATGTTTGCCATTGCCTATCCACCGTCAACCCTTTAAGTAACGTTCCCCAATCCATCCTAGCCAACTTGTGCCTCATACCATCGTAGTTTCCTTTATTTAAATTCAGGACCCTAGTCTCTGAGTCAACTACTTCACTCTCTATCTTAATGAAGAATTCTATCATATTATGATCGCTCCTCCCCAAGGGGCCTCGCACAACAAGATTGCTAATTAATCCTTTCTCATTACATAATACCCAGTCTAAGATGGCCTGATCTCTAGTTGGTTCCTCGACATATTGGTCCAGGAAACCATCCCGTATACACTCTAGGAATTCCTCCTCCACAGTATTGTTACTAATTTGGTTAGCCCAATCTATATGTAGATTAAAGTCACCCATGATAACTGCTGTGCCCTTATTGCACGCGTCTCCAATTTTCCGTTTGTAAAAGTGGGTGTGCTAGGAATGGCACTAGTGCAGAGTACGGTTTTAAAAAGATTGCATTGTAACACTACACAGAACTGACTTTAAGTTAAGAACCTTATAAGTTTAAGGGTGAAATGGCACTCTGATGCACCTATAAGATGCAAACCTGCCAGCACTACTTACCCTACCCAGACTAAAGTGGTTACTTCATACCGGTTCCCCAGAACCACTACTGGAACCAACAAAAAGTTCAACCTAAAGTCAAGCTTGTCTCATCCTCTTCAATACAAGCCACACAAAGGGTGCACTTATTTGGAAATTTGTGAATCTTTGGAATTCTCTACCCCAGAGGGCTGTGGATGCTCAGTCGTTGAGTATAGATTTCTGGACACTAAAGGAACCAAGGGATATGGGGATCGGGCGGGAATGTGGAGTTGATGTAGAAGATCGGCCGTGATATTGAATGGCTCGAAGGGCCGTGTGGCCGACTCCTGCTCCTATTTCTTATGTTCTTAAGCTGACAACTTGGGAGGAGACACGAGAACAATGTGGGTCAAAATAAATCACGAGACGAGCGCCTAATCTCACAAAAAGGATCCTCAGCAACTGAAGTTACAAACCAGGGAGAGCCGATGGGAGAAGTTTATGAAAGAACGGAAGGAGAGAAAAAACCATGTGATGGGAGCAAGGGGGGGACTGGTCATGGCGTGAAAGAAACCAATGCCCTGCACTGCCCACTCTACTACTTTCCTGTCATGGTTCCACTTTCTTGTGTGTTGTGGTTGAATATTCACATTTTTTTTTAAACTCTAGCTTTTCCCTCTGTTTTGGCACTGTCCACTCCAAGCTTTGGTTCATGGAATTTCAACCTTGAAACTGAATACATTTTGCAGTTAAATCTGTCTCCTGAAGCAGCACAGACTGAGGCCAACATACAATCATATCCTCACGCAGTGATGAATATAATTCTTCAAATCCTCTCGGTGGGAGGAGTCTCGCATGGAGCATAAAAGCCGGCATAGACCAGTTGGGCCGAATGGCCTGTTTCTGTGCTGTAGACTCGATGTAACTCGATGAATCCCAATTTCTAACAATACATGGTGTAGAACTCACAGCAGCTAATCATGGAAAAGAAAAACACTGGGATCCCCACTGCCAACATTTTCGGTCACAGATCAGCCATGATCTCATTGAATGGCGGAACAGGCTCGAGGGGCTGAATGGCCTCCTCCTGTTCCTATGTTCCACACAGTAAAGAGGCAATCTGCTCACGGGTCCTGTCAGTGCTGTTTTGTAAATGACCAGCAGGTGGCGGTTGAGACCAGTCCAGGGTGACTTGCTCTCTTGCTTTCCATCTGTGCCTGGGGAGCTGTTAACTGTTCGTTCATGGCTTAAAAATTCTTCATGAAACAAAAACAGAAAAAAAGCAGGACTTACTCAGCAGGTCAGGCAACATCTGTGGAGAAACAGAAGTCAGTCAGTCGCAAATTTAAATTTGATACCAGAAATGCGAGGTTATACCTATCAGGAAAGGATGAACAGGCTGGGTCTCTTTTGAAAAGAGAAGGCTGAGAGGTGACCTAATAGAGGTCTTTAAAATTATGAAAGGTTTTGATAGAATGGACACAGAGAGAGTGGGCTGGATTTTCAATGACCCGTGGAGTCGGGTTTGGAGGCGGGGGGCGGGGGGGGGGTGGGGGGCGGTTAAAGTTGCAGATTCGGGGGTCCCGACCCCATCCCGACTCCAACCCGCCTCCATGCCAGTTTCTCTGGAGGCGGGTACCCGACCTGTTCTGAGACCCGACTCCCCGAGGCGGGAAGGGATTAGTGACAATTAACTGCCTGTTAACAGGTAGTTAACAGGCAGTTTTTTGCCTAATCCCTATTTTAAAAAGAAAAGTGTGGGCTTCCCGACAGGTGGCAACCACTCCAAGTTATCGGGGCGGGCCGTGGGTCTGCAGGGGTTGGAGGGGTCGATATGTCCGGTGGGCAGGTGAGTGATGGGTGCATGTGTGCAGAGGTAAGTGTGTAAGGTAAGTGCTAAGTGTTGGAAAAAGTTTTACTTACCTTAACTTCCTCCTGCAGGTGTCAGCCCTTCAGTTCTCGGGAGTTAGAAATCTCACTGGCACAGAAAGCAGGAAAGCCGTGGTTCTGTCAAAACCTGCAGCCTTCTGTTTCCTGTGCTGGAATGATTTCTAACTCAGCCTGAAAGGAAGGACTGAAGTTAGAAATCACAGAGCTGTCAAACGCTGATATTTCATCTGTCAGAAGCTCTTGACAGATGAAATGTCAGTCTGTGACGTCACCTGTTGCCGGGTGGCCCTTAATTGGCCTGCTGAGCCCACTGGGCGGGCTCAACAAGGTCAATCAAGGGAAAATACAGTGGGTTGGCCACATCTCGATGGAGGCGGATTCACAAGCCAGAATGTGTGATTCCCGACCCCAACCCGACTCCAACTTCAAAATCCAGCCCAGTGTTTCCACTTGTGGGGAAGAGCAAAGCTCAGGGCCATCAATATAAGATAGTCACCAAGCAATCCAATGGGGAATTCAGAAGAAACTTCTTTACCCAGAGAGTGGTGAGAATGTGGAACTTGCCACCACAAGGAGTGGTTGAAGCAAATAGTATAGATGCATTTAAGGGGAGGCTGGATAAGCATGAGGGAGAAGGGAATAGAGGGTTATGCTGATAGAGTTAGATGAGGAAAGACAGGAGGAGGCTCTAGTGGAGCATAAACGCCGGCAATGACTGGTTGGGCCGAATGGCCTGTTCCGTGCTGTATATCCTATGTAATCCAAATTTCCATCCTCCTTTACATTATTAGTGGTGCTGGATCTTCACACTCGCCATCCAGAGCTGCTTAAAACATTAGGAGGAATCATCATTGTACTCCAATAAAAATATTCTCTCACAGTAACTCTACCTGAAGAAGGGGCAGGATAGCTCCGAAAGCTTGTAATTTTAAATAAATCTGTTGGACTATAACCTGGTGTTGTGCGACTTCTCAATAAAAATATCACAGTGTTAGAGCAAGGTTCAGTTTAAATATTCAAACAGGCCCCTCGAGCCTGTTCCGCCATTCAATGAGATCATGGCTGATTTGTGACCTAACTCCATATACCCGCCTTTGCCCCACATCCCTTAACACCCCTGGTTAACAGAAATCTATCAATCTCGGATTTAAAATGAACAATTTAGTACTGACTAGGATGATGCCAGGTCTATGCTGAGTTAGCTGATCTGAGCAAGGCCAATAGTGGGGCTCTACATTTGGCTCTGGCTGCAAGACGTCAGTCAGGTTTCCCATTCCTGATCACTGCCCGTCACCCGTGCTGGAAAGAGTGTGTGTGTGTGGATGTTAAATGAGGATCGTGATCCAGGTCAGGTGGATACCCTCAATGTCCAAACATCTCGCTGTCTAGGCTTAGACATGAAGAAAGGGTAAAAAGAGAAAGAGCTGCAAATGCTGGAAATCTGAAACAAATTCACAAAAACACATGGCAGGTCCATCAACATCTGTAAAGGGTTTACACTCTGCCTCAGAACTGAAGATTGGACTCTGAGTGATGAACTAGACAGCTGTTGGCACCTGTGCACCATACAACACTTGAGTTACCACCTTCAGGAGAGGAGAAAATTGGAGGTAAAATACCAATAAAAGTGTCCCTTTTAGATTGTGGGCAGAAGAGAAGGCTGAAGTTCGTGAGGAGTTCGACAGGTTTGAGGCCTGGGGAAAGAATTAGTGTCGGAAAATAGTGAAACCAATCTTGATTTCAACACAATGGAGATGCCGGGAGGAGGAAGAGTTTGCACGACAGTGAATTTGCAGTTAATAAGGAACAAGAGAGGTAAATTCGGGGAAGTACTGACCATAGCAGTATTGATAAAATAGAAGCAAGAAAGACTACAGTAGAAAGAGAAGTTTGAAGCTATAGGTACGAGGGATTACCTATTAGACAACAAGCTTTTAACTTTTTCCTGTCTAGAACGTGAGGAGGGTGTCAGAAGGGAATGCGATTACAATTTTCTTCCATACAGCTTGGTTTTTGGTCTTAAATTCCTTATGTTAGGCCCAAATGCAATTTTATCACTCTGAGGTAGTTCCAAAGTCCTTTTTCCTTAGGTTTTGGGGATCTGCAAATTTTGGAAACCTTACAGTTAGGATACCTCGACATGAGGAGAAAGCATTGAGTGAATGCCTTCAGAATTTCTAGGGTTACTGTGGGTCAACCTAGTTTAGGGAAAATGGAAAAGTACAACAATGAGCTCATGACGGCCATGTAAGAAAACAAGCAAAAGACGCCTCGGGATCAGTGAACTGGGACCGTCTGCTACAGATAAGGTTAGAACAAGGGAGGAAAAGACAGCAGTTGAAAGGGAAATACAAAGATGGAACTAACAGAACTCAGTTCAGCTATCCTTGTTTGCTAATCTGTACAAATGTGTGATTTGTAACACAAGTTGATTCCCAGCGCTGCAAACTACATGAGGGGTATCGTTTATATGTCCTCAATGGGCCACCTACTTGCGAGCATATAGACATATATCGCTTACTTGTAGTCTCAGTGCCCGGCAAATATCAATAAACATCTGTCATTGTGTCACTGACTCATGGGTCCTTGAATCTGTTAAATACGGTTCATACAACACTCCCATTGTAACATCCAATTGTTTAAGCGATTCTAGGATTTTTGCCTCCACTTAGTCTGGAAGTTTATTCCACATGTTGATCACTGTGTGAAGATGAGTTTCCTGATACCTGTCCTAAAACTACCTTTTACTAGCCTGAACCTGTGTCCTCTAGATCTACTTCGGCAACTTAATTTAAAGTCACATTCTGGGTTAACTTTTTCTATACCCGTAGCAATCTCTATATGCCTCTGAGATCATCTTTCAGCTGCCTCTTTCTAGGTGGGAAAAAAACCCAGTCTTTCCCCTCAATTCAGAGCCCTGACACCTGAGAATCAGTCTTGTGGCTCTTCTCTGCACCGCCTTCAGCATTTGGCTGTCTCTTGCTTCTGGGTGACCAGAATGGGATGTAGTATTCAAGGTTTGGGTGAACAAAGACACTATAAATTTTGATCGCTCATTCCTCTTCATTATATTCTACCATTTTTGGGCTGTATAATTCAACATTGGGTCAGCTTTGCTGCTAACCGCTCTGCCTTGGTTGGCCATATTTATCGTAGAGTCTAGCAAGACTCCATGTTCTCTTTCAGTTTCATTCTTAGCAATTTCAACACCATTCATGCAGTATACATGTTGTCTATTTTTCCTTCCTGTGTGTAGCATTTGTCTGCATTATATTTCATCTGCCATTGTTCTGCCCACTTGCATATGTTGTCCATCTCACCCTGTAATTTCTAAGCTGCCTCTTCCAAATCCACTGCTTCTCCTAGTTTGGTATCACACATAAATCTGACCACTTTGCATCGAGTTTCTGAATCCAGGTCATTTATGTAAATTGGAAATAATAGTGCTCCCAGCACCAACCCTGAGGCACCTGACACAGTACTTCCCTCCAATCTGACCCAGCTCCTCTGATGAACACTTACTGTTTCCTATCCTTCAGCCAGTTACTTCTCCATTCCCAAAGTTTACCCTGAACCCCCTCAGCCTTGAGTTTAATGATCAAAAGCCTTTTGAGGTGTCGGCAGGGGTTAACACAGTTCAATAGCAAAATACTGTGGATGCTGGAAATCTGAAATAACAACAGAAAATGCTGGAAACACTCAGCAGGTCAGGCAGCATCGAGGAGAGAGAAACGGAGTTAACGTTTCGGGTCGAGGACCCTTCGTCAGAACTGGAAAAGGTTACAGACGTAACAGATTTTTAAGCAGGGGCAGGGAAAGGGAGGAGGGGAGGAAAGAACAAAGGGAGGGACTGTGATAGGCTGGAAGGCAGGAGAGATTAAATGACAAAAGGGATGATGGTGCAAGGCAAAAGGAGAAGGTAATGGGACAAGTTAAGGAACATAAGATGACTCTAGATGGGGTGTAAATGGCAATGGTAGAATCATCAACAGCTACCATGTGAGAAAAATTGGAAAAAAATATATAGGGGCCGAGGTTATAGTCTGAAATTGTTGAACTCGATATTAAATCCAGAAGGCTGTAAAGTGCTTAATCGAAAGATAAGGTGCTGTTCCTCGAGCTTACATTGAGCGAAGGGGAAGGGGTGTTGGGGGTGATAGAGGAGTGGACCAGGGTGTCGCGGAGGGAGCGGTCCCTTCAGAATGCTGAAAGCGGGGGGGAGGGGAAGATGTGTTTGGTGGTGGGATCACGCTGGAGGTGGCGGAAATGACGTAGGATGATCCGTTGAATGTGGAGGCTGGTGGGGTGAAAGGTGAGGACAAGGGGAACCCTATCGTGGTTCTGGGAGGGAGGGGAAGGGGTGAGAGCAGAAGTGCGGGAAATGGAACTTACAAGGTCAAGGGCCATGTCAACCACGGTAGAGGTGAATCCTCGGTTGAGGAAAAAGGAAGACATATCGGAAGCACTAGTATGGAAGGTGGCATCGTCAGAACGATGACTGTATTGGTGCCGTTTCCTGCTCTCGCCCTGAACTGGAAAATTTCATTCACTTGGCTTCCAATTTCCACCCTTCCCTCACCTTCACATGGTCCATCTACGGCTCTTCCCTTCCCTTCCTCAACTTCTCTGTCTCCGTTTCTGGGGATAGGCTATTGACCAAAATCCACTACAAACCCACTGAGTCTCCCCGCTTCCTGCAAGGATTCTATTCCATTCTCCCAGTTTCTCCATCTCCGCCGCATCTATTCTGACAATGCCACTCTATCTCAGCCCCCTTCCCTATGTCTGCCAGCAAGAGAATGTGCAGCAAAGGAAAGAGAAAGAGAGCGAGAAAGAGAGAGTGAGTGCAGGAGCGAGCAGCAAAAAGGCTGGTGATTGAAGGCAGTGTGAATGTGCAGAGCTGAGAGCAGCCTCTGCTGGCAAGAAAAGCCTACTGCACCTGGTATTCCCAGGCGGTCTCCCAAGTAGGTACTAACCCAGGCCCGCCTCTGCCTAGCATCTGAGATCGGGTGTTGTTTTAAAAAAAAATGTATTTATTAAATTAATCCAACATTAAACACACTGGCGTGGAATTTGCTCTCAGCGGCGCTCGCCGTTCATTACACTTGCAGCTGCCCACAGACTTTTCGTGGGCTTTTGAGTGGCAACTTACGGTCATCGGGTGTCTGAAACAGCACGGCGCCCTCTACAGGAGATGTGGGGCGTGTGCGAACAGGGAAAGCAACAACGTGTCTCCTCAACCAATCTTATTGAAGAATCCTCACTGAGACACGCAGTCTAAACCAGGAAGTGTAAGTTAGAATATTTAATTCAATGTAAAATTATGCACAGCAAGCAAAATAAAGAGAGGGAAAAAGGATGGGATTAAGAGAGAGATAAAAGAGACAGAAAGAAAAAGTTTTTAAAAATTTAATTTTTAATTTTTTTAAATCTCCAACAATAATTAAAATCTGAAGGAATGAGACCCCACACTTGTAAACATAAATTTTCAGGTGCAGAGTGTTTGTTTGGCAGTAATTAAGACATATTACGCTGTTAAAAATTCACTTACACCTGAATGCATCAGCCCTAACACTTTCTGGTGTATTTAGTGGGTTAGTATTGCAACTTCACGCCATTCATTGTTTGAATGCCGAATCTCTCAGCGAGGTACCAGTGTAGCGAAGCTTGTGGAGGAGCAGGGCAAATCAGACAGCAACTTCAGGATTTCTGTGTTTAATTGCACATGTGCGGAGGCTGGAAGTTGCTGTCCAATTTACTCTACAACGGTGAGCGCTAATAGCCTCACCTTTATTCTTACCACAACGGAAGCAGCATGCTATAGACAGGGCTAAGCAATCCCACAATCAATGGATCAGATCAAAGCTCTACGGTCCTGCCACATCTAGTTGTGAATGGTGGTAGACCCTTAAACAACTAACGGGTGGAGGAGGCTCCATGAATATCCCCATCCTCAATGATGGTGGAGCCCAGCACGTGAGTGCAAAAGACAAGGCTGAAGCGTTTGCAACCATCTTCAGCCAGAAGTGCCGAGTGGATGATCCATATCGGCCTCCTCCTGAGGTCCCCACCATCACAGAAGCCAGTCTTCAGCCAATTCGATTCACTCCACGTGATATCAAGGAACGGCTCAGCGCACTGGATACAGCAAAGGCTATGGGCCCTGACAACATCCCGGCTATCGTGCTGAAGACTTGTGCTCCAGAACTAGCTGTGCCTCTAGCCAAGCTGTTCCAGTACAGCTACAACACTGGCATCTATTCGACAATGTGGAAAACTGCCCAGGTATGTCCTGTTCACAAAAAGCAGGACAAATCCAATCCAGCCAATTACCGCCCCATCAGTCTACTCTCAATCATCAGCAAAGTGATGGAAGGTGTCATCGACATTGCTATCAAGCGGCACTTATTCACCAATAACCTGCTCACTGATGCCCAGTTTGGATTCCGCCAAGACCACTCAGCTCCCGACCTCATTACAGCCTTGGTCCAAACATGGACAAAGGAGCTGAATTCCAGAGGTGAGGTGAGAGTGACTGCCCTTGACATCAAGGCAGCATTTGACCGAGTGTGGCATGAAGGAGCCCAAGTAAAATTGAAGTAAATGGGAATCGGGGGGGAAAACTCTCCACTGGCTGGAGTCATACCTAGCACAAAGGAAGATGGTGGTGGTGGTTGAAGGTCAATCATCACAGCCCCAGGACATCACTGCAGGAGGTCCTCAGGGCAGTGTCCTAGGCCCAACCATAAGAACATAAGAAATAGGAGCAGGAGTAGGCCATTTGGCCCTTCGAGCCTGCTCCGCCATTCAATGAGATCATGGCTGATCTTCTGCCTCAACTCCATTCACCGGCCCTATCGCCATATCCCTTAATGCCCTTACTAGTCAGAAATCTATCGACTTCTGTTTTGAATATACCCAATGACTGAGCCTCCACAGCCCTCTGGGGTAGAGAATTCCAAAGATTCACCACCCTCTGTGTGAAGACATTTCTTCTCATTTCAGTCCTGAATGGCCTACCCTTTATCCTGAGGCTGTGGCCCCTGGTTCTAGACTCCCCAGCCAAGGGAAACATTCTGCCAGCATCCACCCTATCAAGCCCTGTAATAATTTTGTGTGCGTCAATGAGATCCCCTCTCATTCTTCTGAATTCAAGAGAATACAGGCCTAGTTTACTCAATCTTTTCTCATACAACAGTCCCGCCATCCCAGGAATCAATCTCGTGAACCTTTGTTGCACTCTCTCTATGGCAAGTATATCCTTTCTTAGGTAAGGAGACCAAAATTGTACACAGTACTCCAGGTGTGGTCTCAGCAAGGCCCTATATAATTGGAGTAAGACTTCTTTACTCCTGTACTCAAATCCACTTGTAATGAAGGCCAGCATACCATTTGTCTTCCTAATGGCTTGCTGCACCTGTACATTCACTTTCAGTGACTCATGTACAAGGACACACAGGTCCCTTTTGAGCATCTGCATTCCCCAATCTTTCACCATTTAGGAAATACTCTGCCTTTCTGTTTTTTTTACCAAAGTGGATAACTTCACATTTATCCACATTATATTCCATCTGCCATGTTCTCGCCCACTCACTGAGCCTGTCGAGATCCCCTTGAAACCTCTTCACATCCTCTTCACAACTGACACTGCCACCTAGCTTTGTATCATCAGCAAATTTGGAAATGTGACATTTAGTCCCCTCATCCAAATCATTGATATAGATTGTGAATAGCTGGGGCCCAAGCACCGATCCTTGCGGTACCCCACTAGTCACTGCCTGCCATCCCGAAAAAGACTCGGTTATCCCTACTCTTTGTTTTCTGTCTGTTAACCAATTCTCAATCCATGCTAGTATATTACCCCCAATTCCATGTGCCCTAATTTTGTTCACCAACCCCTTGTGTGGGACTTTATCGAAGGCCTTCTGAAAATCCAGATACACCACATCTACCGGTTCCCCTTTGTCTACTCCACCAGTTACATCCTCAAAGAACTCCAATAGGTTTGTTAAACAGGATTTCCCTTTCACAAAACCATGTTGACTCTGCCTAATTAGTTTCTAAGTGCCCAGTTATTGCATCCTTTATAATAGATTCCAGCATTTTCCCACCTACTGATGTGAGGCTAACAGGTCTGTAGTTCCCCGTTTTCTCTCTCTCTCCTTTCTTAAATGGCGGGGTTACATTTGCTATCTACCAATCTGCAGGAACCATTCCAGAATCTATAGAATTTTGGAAGATGACAACCAATGCGTCCACTATCCCGATGGCCACCTCTTTCAAAACCCTAGGATGTAGGTCATCCGGTCCTTGGGATTTATTGACTTTTAGTCCCATTAATTTTGCTAGTACTGTTTTTTTACTAATAATAATTTCTTTAAGTTCCTCATTCTTGCCACACCCTTGGTTTTCTCGTATCTGGGAGGTTTTTTGTGTCTTCCTCCATGAAGACAGAAACAAAGTATTTATTTAATTTCTCAGCCTTTTCCTCATTCCCCATTATAAATTCTCCCGTCTCTGACTGTAAAGGACCTACATTTACCTTCGCCAGTCTTTTCCTTTTCACAAACCTATAGAAGCTTTTACAATCCATTTTTTCGCTAGTTTGAGCTCATAATCCATTTTCCCTTTCTTTATCAATTTCTTGGTCCCCCTTTGCTGATTTCTAAAAAGATCCCAATCCTCAGGCTGACTGCTTTTTCTGGCAACTTTATAAGCTTCCTCCTTTGACTTAATACTAGCTTTAATTTCTTTTGTTAGCCATGGTTGGATCACTTTTCCTTTTGGGTTTTTATGCCTGAGAGGAATATATGTTTGTTGCAAATTATGCATTATTTCCTTGAATGATAGCCATTATATTTCCACCTTCATACCTTTTAGTGTAGTCTCCCAATCTACCATGGCCAACTTGTCCCTCATACCCTTGTAGTTTCCTCTGTTTAGATTGACGACCTTAGTTTCAGATTAGACTACATCACTCTCAAAATTAATGTAAAATTCAATCATATTATGGTCACTTGTCCCTAAAGGCCCCTTTACCACAAGATTATTGATTAGCCCTTTCTCATTACACAGTACCAGATCCAGAATAGCCTGTTCCCTGGTTGGTTCCTGTACATACTGATCCAGGAAACCATCTCGCATGCATTCCAAGAATTCGTCCCCCACACCATTAGTGGTAATTTGATTTGCCCAGTCCATATGTAGATTAAAGTCCCCCATGATTACCGTATTGCCCTTGTTACATGCACTTCTAATTTCTTGATTGATACTGTGCCCTACATTACCACTACTGTTTGGTGGCCTATACACAACTCCCAACAATGTTTTCCGCCCTTTGCTGTTTCTTAGCTCCACCCAAACTGATTTCAGTTCTACATCATGATCTGCCGAGCCAAGATCTTTTATCTCTACCATACCGATCTCATCCCTTATTAACAGCGCTACGCCACCTCCTTTTCCTTTTTATCTGTCCTTCCTAAATGTTGAGTACCCTGGAACATTCAGTTCCCAGCTTTGGTTACCCTGCAGCCATGTCTCTGTAATGGCAATTACAACATATCCATTTACTTCTATTAGTGCCATTAATTCATCCACCTTGTTGCGAATGCTACGTGCATTTAGATAAAGTGCCTTCAACTTTGCCTGTTTAATATTTTTCTGCACTTTGACCCTCTTTACTGTTGGCCTTTGTTTCTGCTCCCTACTAGTTTTGCTGACTACTTTTCTAACTTGCACTTCCAGCTTTGTTTCTCTCCATTCTGGGCCCACACTGAGGTTCCCAGCCCCCTGACAAACTAGTTTAAATCATTCCCAACAGCACTAGCAAACCCTCCTGCGAGGATATTGGTCCCGGTTCTGCCGAGGTGTAACCCGTCCAGCTTGTACAGGTCCCGCCTTCCCCAGAATCGGTCCCAATGCCTCAGGAATTTAAATCCCTCCCTCCTACCCCATCTCTGCAGCCACGCATTCATCTGGTCTATTCTCCTATTTCTGCTCTCGCTAGCACGTGGCACTGGGAGTATTCCTGAAATTACTACCTTTGAGGTCCTGCTTTTTAATTTATTTCCTAGCTCCCTATATTCTGCTTGCAGGACCTCGTCCCTCTTTCTACCTATGTCGTTGGTAACGATATGGACCACGACCTCTAGCTGTTCACCCTCCTCCTTCAGAATGTCCTGCAGCCGCTCAGTGACATCCTTGACCCTAGCACCAGGGAGGCAACATACCATCCTGGAGTCACATCTGCGGCCACAGAAACATCTATCTGTTCCCCTTACTATAGAATGCCCTATCACTATTGCTCTCCCACTCTTTTTCCTCCCCTCCTGTGCAGCTAAGCCACTCGTAGTGCCACGGACTTGGCTCTTGCTGCATTTCCCTGAGAAACCATCTCCCCCAGCAGTATCCAAAACGGAAAATATGTTGGAGAGGGAGATGGACCCAGGGGACTCCTGCACTACCTTCCTACTTCTTTTACTCTGTCTGGCAAGGCCAGCATTTATTGCCCGTCCCTAACTGCCATCTTCAGCTGCTTCATCAATGACCTTCCCTCCAACATAAGGTCAGAAGTGGGGATGTTCGCTGATGACTGCACAGTGTTCAGTGCCATTCACAACTCCTCAGATAATGAAGCAATCCATGCCCGCATGCAACAAGACCTTGACGATGTTCAGGCTTGGGCTGATAAGTGGCAGGTAACATTCGCGCCACAGAAGTGCCAGGCAATGACTATCTCCAACAAGCGAGAGTCTAACCACCGCCCCTTGACATTCAATGGCATTACCATCGCCGAATCCCCCACCATCAACATCCTGGGGGTCACCATTGACCAGAAACTTATCTGGTCCAGCCACATAAATACTGTGGCAACAAGAGCAGGTCAGAGGCTAGGTATTCTGCAGTGAGTGTCTCACCTCCTGACTCCCCAAAGCCTTTCTACCATCTACAAGGCACAAGTAAGGATTGTGATGGAATACTCTCCACTTGCCTGGATGAGTGCAGCTCCAACAACACTCAAGAAGCTCGACATCATCCAGGACAAACAGCCCGCTTGATTGGCACCCCATCTACCACCTTAAACATTCACTCCCTCCACCACCGGCGTACCGTGGCTGCAGTGTGTACCAGCTACAAGATGCACTGCAAATACTGATTAAAAAATACCATCCTTAAATTCCTTTCAGAATAATGGACCCACAAAGCCTCATAATGCTCTTTTAGTCTATAATTAAAATACTCTTTCAGATTTATTCTTCTACCCTTATAAAACAGAGCATTCCTTCATGGCACGATCGGGTGTTTTCAGAGTAGTAGGGTAGGCATCTGCTGATTGGCTTTCCCTTTACCCAAAGGCTTGCAGTCCTGTTGTCTAGTTTATGTTTCCTTTTATATTTCTTTCCCCCCTTCCCCACCTTGCTCTCTTGATCCTCAGGCTTCCCCACACACACAAACTACAAGCCCTACCCTTCATTGCCTTCCCCTTGCCTCAACCTTCAAAACTCCATCAGCTCCACCCTTCCTTACCTCGCTCACCCACTCACTCACTGCTGTAAAAACGCTGCTCCTTCCTGCCTCAAAATACACACAATTAGGGAGCAGCTTTTTCTCCTCTCCCAGGCCCGGCTGCTTAAAACAGGCTCAAGCCCACAACCCAATTCAAGCCGCCTTTGCCCAATTCAGACCAGAACAAGATGTGGGCCTTTCTGCACATTGATAAAAGCCGCCCGCGTGGCCCCAATTTGGCCAGCAGGCCGACCCAGCAGCAGAACGTGCTACAAGGAAATGAGCCGAGGAAAGAGAGCGAGCTCATGAGAGAGTGAGAGGGAAAGAGGGAGGGAGCGCGTACAAGCAATCAACTAAAAAGGTTTCCAAATGAAGGCAGTGTCAGTGCAGCACCAAAGCATCAGCCGAATTTTTTGTGCTCAAGTCTCTGGAGAGGGACTTGGAACCCACAACCTTCTGACCCAGACACAAGAGTGCTACCCACTGAGCCACGGCCGACCCTGTATGTGAGGGGCACTACAGAAATGCAGGTTGTTGTTGTCCAAGTGCCTATTCTTTTTGTGCAGCAAGTGTCGGTAAACTATTCGACTGCGGGGTAAGCCCAACGCTACCCTTATCGGGCATCTGCACTGCAGGAGGGATCAGGAATGGGAATCTCGGATGTTTCTCTTTTGCTCCGATTGCCCAGGAAGCTGAGGTCAGTTGCATCCATTCCTGTTGACTGTTTCAGCAAGGACCTCAAAACCATCAACCCTGGGGGCTTCTTTAATTTGCACAGCTCAGCGCTACAAAAAGTGCTTGGAGACTGAGGCACTGGGGAGGTCCTGTGTCCAGCACATGTTAGGTAGTGGAGAGCTGGAAGTAATTACATGGCAGTAAACTCATAGAGGGGTTCAGATGATGCCATAAACTCCCAGAATGAAGCTTGAGTGGTGTATAACTCTGAGATGACATTGCAGCCTTCAAATCGTTTTGATGTACCAGTATGTTTTGTGATATTCGAACTGCAGACTTCAAGGGGGTGCTTTTATTTCTTTGAGCGTCCACTTCTTTGCTAACAGATGAAAACACTGATGTACCCTCCACGCTGCATTGCTGAGAGTTTCTTCCCTGAAGAATTAACCACTGCAAGTACTGAATGAGAATCAACAATCGGTATACGTATATATTACATTTCAAAGGCCAGTGGGTTATACAAAATCCAAGAAAACCAACAAACGCCAAAGGCACGGTTTACGATGATCGTGATACAAATGTCCTATGTTGTGCAATCTGCTGCTCCCTGGAATGCATTCCATTTCTATCTCATGTTTCACCCCTTTCAAATAATTTTGCTTAGTTTTTTTGCGATTCTCATACAGACTCTACTTCATCTCATTCTTAAGAATAAAGACAGCCTCACAAGTTTAATTGGGCTTACAAGTGGTCTCACTCTTTTTGATCCTGAGCATACTAAAAGTCATGTGACATGTTTCTTGTAACTGTAACACTTACTTCTCAGGACATTTTCCTGTCACTTTCGGATGAGATGTTAAACCGAGGCCCCGTCTGCTCTCTCAGGTGGACGTAAAAGATCCCATGGCACTATTTTGAAGAGTAAGGGAGTTCTCCCCGGTGTCCTGGCCAATATTTATCCCTCAACCACCATAACAAAAACAGATTATCTGTTCATTTTCACATTGCTGTTTGTGGGAGCTTGCTGTGCACAAATTGGCTGCCGCATTTCCTACATTACAACAGTGACTCCACTTCAAAAAGTACTTCATTGGCGGCAAAGTGCTTTGGGACGTCTGGTGGTTGTGAAAGGCGCTATAGAAATGCAAGTCTTTCTTTCTTTAAAACCTACCTCTTTGACCAAGCTTTTGGTCACCTGCCCTAATTTCTCCTCATGTGGCTCGGAGTCAAATTTTTTGTCTCATAACGCTCCTGTGAATCGCCTTGGGACGTTTTACGACATTAAAGGCGCTGTATAAATACAAGTTGTTTTTTATTGGTTAGCGCTTTCAGTGAACTCTTTTTGGTTCGGGTGCTAAAACAAATGATCTGTAACTAATAAAACTTTACAAATTAAATTAAAATTTTGTTGGCCGGGGTGATGATGCACTCCAGTCCCCGCGGCGCCCACCGGTCGCGGAATGCCTCGAGCGTGCTGGTGGACACCGCGTGCTCCATCTCCAGGCCCACCCGGGCGTGAACATAGCCACGGAAGAGAGGCAGGCAATCGGGCCGAACGACCCCCTCGACCACCCACTGCCTGGAACCGTTAATGGCTACTTTGGCCAGGCCCAGGAACAGTCCCACGAGGAGGTCCTCCGACCTGCCCGCTCCCCTCCGCACCGGGTGACCAAAGATCAGGAGCGTGGGACTGAAGTGCGGCCAAAAATCGAGGATCAGCCCCTACAAATACTGGAAGAGGGGCTGCAATCTCGCACATTCCATGTAAATATGGAAGACGGACTCCTCTAGGCCGCAGAAAAGGCAGGTGGCCTGGGAGTCCATGAACTTGTTTAAAATCTTATTGCACGGGACTGCTCGGTGCAACACCCTCCAGGCCAAGTCCCCAATAGATAAAGGGAGGACTCCCGCATAGAGAGCCCTCCATTGGGGACCTTCGCCTCCGCCGGACGGCAAGATGGCACGTCAAGGCATGTCCGGACGGCAGGCGAAGATGACAAAGTGGAGAGGGTGCAGGAGCAGCGCGTACAAGAAACCCCTCCGCGCAGAACTAAAAGGCACGGAGGGCATTTCCCCGAGACGGCTCAAGTTGTGAGGTGCCGGTTCCCGAGAGGGGTTTCGGGGCCGCGCGCCGATGAGGAATTACGTCCCAGTTCGGATGGGATCACCCCACGTGCTTGAGCCTCCTCGATACACCTAGTGCAATGAGGGCCTAGTGCCACTTTCAGCGACTCGATGACTTTGGCCGCGAGCCAGACGTCGGCCCAGGAGAGGCGCCGCGCCAACTCCTCCGGCGCCATCCAGCCCGCTCCTCCGCCATCGAGCAGGTCCCTGATTCTAGTCACCTTGCCAGGCACAGCCCTACCCTCCCGCCAGCCGCCCGAACCAGCGGTCGTGGAGGTGCGGATTCCTGAACAGCGGCTCCCGAAGGACGGCCACCATTCCTGACGGGGGAGAACGCCGCCTGGAGGCGACGCTGTTCCAGACCCATAGCAGTTCCTGGTAGAAGACAGGCAGCTCCCACAGGTAGGCACGTGTACGGCCCAATTCCACAAACAGGAGCTGCGTGTCGTAGTTGAGGCCGTGCAGCTGGCAGAAGAAATATGTCGCCAGCGCACGCCATCTGGGAGGATTCTCAATGTACAGGTATCTCTGCAGCGTCCGAAGATGGAAAGTCGCCGCCTGGGTGCGAAGGCACACCAGCGCCTGACCGCCCTCCCTAAGCGGGAGACTCAGAACTGCGGCAGAGACCCAGTGCTTCCTTTTGTCCCAGAAGAAGTCGATGAGCTTCTTCTGCATCTTGGCGACAAACGCAGGGGGAGGGATCAAAGTGATCAACCGGTACCACAGCATGGCGGCCACCAGCTGGTTTATGACCAGCGCTCGACCCCTGTAGGACAACACTCGGAGCAGTCCTGTCCAGCGTCCTAGGCGAGCGGTGACTTTGGCCTCCAGCTCATGCCAGTTCGCCGGCCAGGCGTCTTCGGCGGGGCAGAGGTAGACTCCCAAGTAGAGGAGGTGCATGGTGCTCCAGGCGAAGGGCCTGAACTCCTCCGGCAGGGAATCCACCTGCCATGGGCCCACCAGGAGTCCAGAACATTTTTCCCAGTTGATCTTGGCGGAGGATGCGTCCGAGTAAATCTGCTGGCATTCTCGCATCCTCCGCAAGTCGACGGGATCCGTGAACATGAGGAGCACGTCATCGGCGTAAGCCGAGAGGACGACCTCCACGCCCGGCCCTTGCAGAGACAGTCCCATCAACCTGTTCCGCAAGAGGCGCAGGAAAGGCTCCACGCAGACGGCGTATAACTGACCGGACATGGGGCATCCCTGACGTACCCCCCTCCCGAAGCGAAGGGGCGCCGTCAAAGACCCGTTGACTTTTATCAGTCACTCCGCGGCGGCGTACAGAAGTCGGATCCGGGCGACGAAATGCTTCGGCAAGTCCTCCCACAAAACTCTGCGCGCATCCTCGCTGGACGGATCCAGCGAGAACAGAGCCCCGTAATAGGCCCGGGCCTCCGCGCTGATTCCCTCCGGATCCGAGACCAGAGATCCGTCGTCGGCCAGCAGCCCCAAGAGCTGCTTACGGACCCCCCGTCTTTTTTCCAGCGAGTAGAAGAAGGGGGAGCACTCTGAAATCAGGTGTAAGTTAAGAGTCAACCACATTACTGTGTGTCTGGAGTCACATATAGGCCAGACCGGGTAAGGTCGGCAGATTTCCTTTCCTAAAGGACATTAGTGAACCAGATGGGTTTTTATGACAATCCGACAGTTTCTTGGTTACCATTATTGATACTAGCTTTTTTACTCCAGATGTATTTAATTAACTGGAGCTCAATTTACCAGAGAAGGTGAAGAGTATATCAGAGGTCCTTACCACTTTGGGATTTCTACCCTTTACAAACCAATACAGTATATGGGATGAGGCATGATAATTTGCCTCTTTCCCCCAGTCTATCCCGCCGGGACACAGTGATTTTCTCCCTTAACCGAGCAACAGAACACGCGACAGTAATGGCAAATTACTACAGGAGAAGGAGTGACCATGCATGCCCTATGCACATTAGTAACTGCATTTCAAGGGATCAAGGGATATGGGGAGAAAGCAGGGACAGGGTACTGAATTTGGATGATCAGCCATGATCTCATTAAATGGCGGAGCAGGCTCGAGGGGCCGAATGGCCTACTCCTGCTCCTATCTTCTATGCTTATATGTTTCTATTTGGCTGCTCAGTGCTTCCTTGGTTTCTTATGGTCCTTACTGTCGTGGTTACTGGTATTTGTCACTGAACTTTTTTTTTAAAAAGGCCACTGACCAAGTGATATTTCATCAATGATTTAGTTAAAAGAAAGACTTGCATTTATATAGCGCCTTTCACGACCACCAGACATCTCAAAGCACTTTACAGTCAATGAAGTACTTTTGAAGTGGAGTTGCTGTTGTAATGTGAGAAAGTTAGTGACAGAGATAAAGACACAGCAGCCAAATTTGCACACAAGCCCCCACAAACAGCAATGTGATAATGACCAGATAATTCCCCTGCTCTTCTTCGAAATAGTGCCACGGGATCTTTTACATCCACTTGAGAGAGCAGACGAGGCCTCGGTTTAACGTCTGATCCGAAAGACAGCACCTCCAACAGTGCAGCACTCCCCTGGGAGTGTCAGTCTAGATTTTTGCGCCCAAGTCTCTGGAGTGGGATTGAACCCACAACCTTCTGACGCAGAGGCGAGGGTGCTACATACTGAGCCACAGCTGAGGTATACTTCTCCTATCGGACTGTGTACAATATCAAAGGACAAGTCCAAAATGACGACAATAGCAACTGGTGTATTACTCAGCACATTGATTAAATCTCACATGCAATAGGCCCCCAGCAATGTCATCCTCTCTCCAAAGCTTGACCTGCAGGCCAGCTATCTTTTTCCCCTCCAAAAAACAGAGGGAGCAAGGTGAACAGCTTTATTTCATAATTCTGTATATTATAGGCTACAACAAGTAAACGATTAACCACCCCAGGACACAGCTCAACTGGGGATGCCAATTCTGATTTGAAGTATTCCTGGAGATTTGATCACGTGACACACGTGTGGCTCAGTTGGTAGCACCCGCGTCAGAAGGTTGTGGGTTCAAGTCCCACTCCAGAGACTTGAGCGCAAGAATCTAGGCTGACACTCCAGTGCAGTGCTGAGGGAGTGCCGCACTGTCGGAGGTGCCGTCTTTCAGATGAGACTTTAAACTGAGGCCCCCTCTGCGCTCTCAGCTGGATGTAAAAGATCCCGTGGCACTATTTCGAAGAAGAGCAGGGGAGTTATCCCCGGTGTCTTGGGGCCAATATTTACCCCTCAATCAACATAACTAAAACAGATTATCTGGTATTATCACATTGCTGTTTGTGGGAGCTTGCTGTGCACAAATTGGCTGCCACATTCCAACAGTGACTACACTTCAAAAAGTGCTTCATTGGCTGTAAAGCACTCTGGGATGTCCCGAAAGGCGCTATATAAATGAAAGTCTTTCTTTTCTCTCGTGATGCTTAACCACATGGCATTTGCCCACTATTTACAAATGTTACTGCATTTCCCTCAGAATCACCAACACCACCCCCCTCCAATCCCCATCCATCCTCCATAAAATACTTGCAATCCCGGCTCCCAGTGGGGATTTGTGCCTCGCAGGGAGTGAGGGTCAGAGGATTGGGGCTACAGTGCAACAGCTCAAATCCCCAACCTCTGCTCCCTTCCAGCGTGGCGTTCCTCCAGGAGCACAGAATCTGCTATTTACACAAGGCAAAGGACATTCTGCATGTTTATGCCGATGCCACCTTAACAAATGTGATTACATTCAGGAAGCTTTTGAATGCTCTTTCTTTCACTTCTAATAATTCACTCACAATAAAGACATTTTTCAAGGCATTCACCCAGCCGCTGGTGGGTGGGGAATTTCAGAAATCCCCACCGAACAAAGCAGAGGAGGTATTTGCCACTGTGCCCTCCGCGCCACCCAGCTATTCGGCAACCTGGGTAAGGAAGGAAGTGGTAGAAGTAGAGGAAGAGCCCCCTGAGGTAGAAGTGAAGCCGGGACCGTTGTGTCCGGTCACGGGTATCAAGAGGGGCCCGAACGGAGCAGGTGGGGCAGAGGGGGATCTCCTCAACCAGCTCGTGTTGCCTCACAGCTCACACCAGCTGAGGGCTATGATCAGTCACGTACGGAAGCTGGCCGAGTCAGACGACCCTTCCGTACATTTCAGGGAGGTAGAGCAAACCGCAGCCATTAACGGCTGCGACGATGGGGAAAAAGCAAAAATGCTGTTGTTCTCATTAGACAGCTCGATCCTTCAGTGTCTCTCAGACGAGAGCAAGAGGGGAAATAATACCTATGGGGAATTGAGGGACGAGGTCCTGGAAGTGTTGGGAGCGGACGATGAAGGTCCGTTCGTTAGATTGGGACAAACAGTGCAGATGGAGGGAGAACCCCCGAAGGTTTTCGCCGACAGGCTGTGGCCAGTATATCAACGTAGCTGCCCAGGCGCGCCAGCGCGTCACCGCATAGACGGTGTCAGGTTTAACTCATTGGCTCAGGTGTGTAGTAACCAACAGTTTGCCAGCCGTCAGGGAGCAGGCCAAAGCGTGGTTTGATCCCACTAACCCCGCCACAACAGAGGAGTCGGTCCTAAATCGACTCACGGTAGGGTACCGTAATACCAGGAGTGCGGGAGCACGTCCCCTTAAGGGAAAGGTGCATGAGGCGCGGCCCACAGCCCCGGCTCAAAAGGAGTGGCATCAGGAGGGAAATCGCGTCCCACAGGCCAGTAATGCTTGTTTCGGATGCGGAAAGACAGGGCACTGGCGCAAGAACTGCAGGAATCCTTGGAAGGAGTCCAGGGATAAAAATCCCGCAGTCCGAGCCCAGGCGCCTGTCTCTGATAGGGGAGCTGGTGCACCTATCCATCCCGATGCGATAGAATCAATGTTGGGAGCCATGCGGTCTCTTATGATTTCGCACGGAAAGGTAGCAACAGCCCCGTCCGCCGGTACCCAATGACTGGAACCGGTGCAGCCTGCCTACCTGTGTCCTTTTAAAAGACACGCACAGGAGGGGGTCTCCTGTAAGGAGGCCAGGTTAAAAGAGCAGGCCTTGCGGGAGGAGAACGCCCGTTTAATGGGAAAAATAGACGTGCTAGAAGGGCAGCTTAGAGAGATAAAAGCAGCCTACAGGGTAGCCAGAAGCAGGGAGAATGAGGATTTAAATCAGTGCAAACTGTATAAGCCGGGTGCACAAGGGCCAACCACAGGGGCCAAACCTGCGAGTGGGGACTCGCAGCCCCAGGTAGGGCCTCAGGGCACACAGGCAGGCAAAGCAGCTTGCATCAGGGGAGAGGACATCCTAGCAAAATGTAGGATCCTTTATTTGGGTTGGGAGTCAGATGAGGAAGAGTTCGAGGAGCTCAACGAAGATAGTGACACAAGCGAAGAGGAGCTGGAATCGGAGGACGAAAGGGTCGCCCCCGATTCAGGTATAGGGGAGACAGGGGCTGCAGATAGAGATCCACACAGGGTGGAGGCCGAAGCTGCATGTCCCGAACGCAGGGGGGCGGAGCTAGGGGAGGCGGAGCCAGCCGCTGTGGTGGGACCACAGGGCGTGGCGATGGAAGCCTCAGAGCCCGAGCCACCCGCCTTGAACGTCTTGCCCTCGAGGGAGGTAGGGACTGCGAGCAAAGGGCCGCCTACTGGGCCAAGTAGGGCGGTGCCACAAGCTGCAGATCCCGAGTTCAGGGAGGCGGAGTCAGGGGAGGCGGAGCCAGCAACTGTGGTGGGACCACAGGTCGCCACGGTGGAAGTCTCGGAACCCGGTCCGTCAGTCCTGGAGTTCCTGCCCCCGGTAGTTCCCCGTAGGTCAGGTCGGACACCCCAGCCCAGGAAGGCGTGGTCAAGTCCCCCGTACGCCCCCAGACGTAAGTTCAAGGTCAAGGCAGCCCAGGGAGAGCCCAGTCACAGCGCAGCAGCAACAGGCTGTGGCAGATCAAAGGGAGGGGTCAATGCCCTCCCACCGTTGGGAGAAGCCTGCGGCAGCAACCGCAGAATTTGGGTGGAGAAGGATCGGGGAGGAGCATCGTGTGGGGTGTGGGGAAGGATCGGGGAGGAGCATCGTGTGGGGTGTGGGGAAGGATCGGGGAGGAGCATCATGTGGGGTGGGGGGAAGGATCGGGGAGGAGCATCGTGTGGGGTGGGGAAGGATCGGGGAGGAGCATCATGTGGGGTGGGGAAGGATCGGGGAGGAGCATCGTGTGGGGTGGGGAAGGATCGGGGAGGAGCATCGTGTGGGGTGTGGGGAAGGATCGGTGCGGAGCATCGTGTGGGGTGGGGGGATGGATCGGGGCTGGAGCGTCGTGTTGGGTGGGGGGAAGGATCGGGGAGGAGCATCGTGTGGGGTGGGCGGTGGGGCACTGGAAGGATTGGAGTACACGTGCACCAATTGGAGTCATCGGGGGTGTGGATTGGGTGTGTGGGTTGGAGGCCATGTGGGGGGGACTTGAAGGTCTCCGGGTTTGCTCGGGGGTGGAATTGGGGATCTCAGGGTGTGTTTGGAGGTCTCGGGATGGGATTGGATTCACTCAATTCATTCACCTGGGAACGGGCGGCACTGTACAGTTATAAGATAAGTGATGAGTTTATAAGTTTATAAGTTTAAGTTTATAGTTTTAAATCAGGTTAAGTTTGTAGTTTAATTTTTTTAACAGAAAATGGTAAAATGATGGGAGTTAGAAATAGGAATAGTTAAAGTCTATCCAGTGCACATGTCTTCTTACGTGAGGCGAGGTCAGGGGACCCGCTCACCCTTCACAAAAGCCAGAGACTCTTGGGAGGCTGGCTACCTCATTCTATCTGATCACAGGAACCAAGGAAGGATGGAACGAATTCTAGTATTGCTCGTGGCAATCGGATGTGGATTGGCCTATCAAGGCCGCACCAAGGATGTCGTGGTGTTTGGATGCTCCGGGGACACGGCCCCCATCGCGGTGGATGGGACCGGAAGGCGAGAGGCTGAGGAGACCACCACCTATTTCCACAAGGGAAGGTGGCCAGGATGGCTGGGAACGAATTCCACTGAGTATTCCAGTACATCGGGTTTTGCCTACAAAGAGACTTCTTTAATGTGCCCCAAAGTGAGGATCATCGCACCCAGAGTCAGCGTCACCGTCGGCAAATGGATTTGTTTGACTTGTAATGGGAATGTCCCATTGAGCCGATGGTGGTGGCTGCGAAAGCTGAGCAAAAACATGAGGAACTCTTCGGTCGAGTGGGAGCGACTGGGTAATAACACCCATCGGACAATTACGGGGACAAACGGACAAGTGAGAGTCTGTTGGGACAAATGGTGGGAACCGGATGAGGGAATTTATGTATGTATGTGGGGGTCAAAGCACGTTTGCCCCAAAGGCATCTCCATATTTTTCATCAATCAGTGGCAGGATAACGGGCAGGGGATGAGGTGGGATGCGAGCACCAGGGGGTGCGGAGCTCCATACTCTTCGATCCCGGTAAATGCCACTGAACTCATTACGCGCCCACACAAGGCCCCGCCCACAATTCCGGTGGTTCTAGCTAAGGAAGAAGGGTGCCCAAAAACCAGTAAGGGACCCGGGAATGGTTTGGTATTGGTCCCTACAGACCAGATACTATTTCAGGGGGTACATTACGCGGTGGCCTCGGTGATTTTAAACCTCACCGAGGTGCGGTTGCCGGAGTGGTGCCCCAAAGAGACGGAACAGTTATATCAGGTCCTGTTGACCAAGATGTTTAGGCAATTTTATGAGTTCGATTTCGCGGAAATTGATAAAACAACTTTGTACACCGCACCACATGAAGTTTTGGGTCAGGTAGGGAGGCAAAGAAGGGGTGTTGTGAACGACATGTTCACTGCTTTCAATACAGGTACATCTGTGGTCAACGCTCTAGACAGCGTGGAGCTGCAGACCCAGATTAATGGCTTAAAAACACAATTAGAGAATATTCTCACAGATGAAAATAAGGTGGTTGGGTCTGGGTTACACGAGGACCAGGCCATGACTCTCCATTTAAAAGAAATAATAGCTGAACTAGAGAAACATGCGCGTACGGTAAATGCCCTGATTAGGGAAGATCGGAATGCGTCCGATCGGGCTGCGCAGAACGAGGTGTGCGTGCTTTACGGGGCGTGGTTACTGGGCGAGGGCCGCAGTAATTTGGAGGATTTAAAACAAGGTTTGGTCCCGTCCTGGATAAGTAACAAACACCTGCAGGCGCTCCACCCTTTTCAGAACGCATTAAGTCCGTGCCAGCTCAGGCTAGCTTCAGAAGCATACCCAGTCCCTGTGGACTGCGGACGATCAAACCACACCATTATGGGTGTAGTTTTACGTATGCCAGTTTTGGGCGACACAGCAAAGCCCGCCCCGGTGTATCGGGTAGAGAACATTGGTGTCATTCAGGGGGGTGCCCACATTCGCTATGCAGCGGTTCCACCTTACGTCATCCGCTGGGAGCAAACGATGACAGGTACAGATCTCTCTGGTTGTCGTGGCAGGGGAGCACACATAATCCTGTGTCCCCAGCACTTGAATGCCTTTTTAACACCACAGTGCGGGTTCAGGACGGCTGGCGCCAAGCCCATGAATTGCACCATGGAGGCAATGGCACAAGATCATGTGCCTCCGCAGGTAGCATACATCGGGGGTGGAACATATTGTGTTACCACTGCAGCGCAACACTACCAACATGGAAACTGTAGCCGGTGTCCGGTGAGTGACAGCAGTTTCTGTTTTAAACCCAGGGCGGAAGCTCAAGTAGCACAACAGCGAATTGTCCCGATCCCTGAACCATCCACTGTTCATCTTACAGTAAAAGAGAACTTCACCGACCTGCAGCGATTCGTCGCGCATTTCGGATACCTCATTCCCCCTCTCCCTGAACACCTCACCAAGCTTTTGAAAGCCGTCGCGGTATCGCAAAAACATTTTTACACCCTAGAACAAAAGACTGTCGAGATAGGGACAGAAATTCTGGACATAGTAATTCCACCGTGGTGGGATCTGTTCACCAACATTGAAGTGCCTTCCTGGATTAGAATAGCCTCCCACATTTTAGTTGTATGCAAGTGTTTATTGTAATATACTTATTGGTCGTACACTGTAAGAGAGGCAAACGCCTCACCAAGAACGAAAACACGGGAGAGTGGCGAGAACGTTACGTGCGCGTGCACGATGAAAGCACCGCGTAAACAGACAAAATAGCGTCACTCCAGTTTTCCACGTGCGCCTCGGAATTGTTGAAATCGATCGTGATTTTCTCAGAAACTGTAATTAAGTTTGGAACTCTACATGTTTAAGAGTTGGTTTTTGATTATTTTGATTTGGTGTTGTTGAATATGATTGTTTGGTTGTTGTTGTTTTCTTTTTCCTTGAATAAAAAAATATATGCATATGCAGGTGATGCGAGAGGCATCGGCCTGGTTACACCTGGAAGGAAATGCACGCGGTGTAAGTTAAAGGCAAATGCTGCCTACGGTGTTATAAGAAAGTAATTTTCCTGGGAAATAAGGACGACACGGAGACCCTAGATAGTTTTAAGTTATGGGAATTTTTGGATATGGAGAATCGAGATAATATTGCTCACCACAATGTTTTTGATACGATAAGCGGAGTTATTCGCATCAACAGGAGGGACTGTAGAATTCGCAAAATTATCGCAATTTTATAAAATAAGAAGGAGACATAAAGTTTCGTATGAACAGCTTTATTTCAGCAGAATGCTGTCAGGTTTCAAAACGGGCACAAACAGCCTGTAAAATGGCCGCCACGCCTCGTGGCAGAAAGTCCTAGGCTTTCAGTGGGCAGACAAGATGGCGTTCCAATAAACATATGTGCAAGATCGAACAGGACTCAGCACATTTGAGATCATTGACAATACATGATGGGTTTGCATTTTAAACATAAATACTGGAATCGGTCTCCCAGGTGCAAACAAGGGCTATTGTACTGAGCGATCAAGGACCCATCCAAAGACATTAATATGCAAAATCCCCACGGCTCTACGATGAGAGAGCCATTTGCGGGTACTTACAGCAAGCATTTGGAAGCCCCAAAACCCCTCCAGGGAGACTACTAGCCGGTTCCACGATGGGAGAAATATTAACGGGTACTCAGACAGTTACAAGTGTCACCGAAACCCATTAAAGACTGAGATCACCCCATTCAAGAAGTTTGAGCGCCAAAACCCTGACAAAGATAGATATTAAGATTGGGCGGGAAAAGAGGAATTACAGCACTATAACTGTAAGGTACAACTGTCCATCTTTCTCTTGCTGCTTTGACTCCGTGGAAGGCTGCTGAACTTTTATTCTCTTGCCTGACGGCTCTGGACTCTGATCCGCTAGGATCAACCTCGTGGCTTGCCGCGAAGATCTGTGGAGAACTGGGCTGTGAGGCCTGGAAGTGGGCGCACCATCCCGAGAAGTCGGTAAACGGTGTTGGAACCGAAGGCCCGAGATGAGATGAGTTGAGATGAGATGAGAAGAGAAGAAGACGACAATACGTATCGCCACGGTCAGTAAGCCCCGACCGCGCCTGTAAGTCGAATAAACACTTCTTCGAATTTTATCGGCTACTCCACAACTGGCCTAGGAAGACCCTTCTTCGAGTTTTACAGACAACCGGTGTGAGGGCACAGGAAGACTCTTTTTTGAGTAGTATCAGAACTCCGAGGGCAACACAGATCTTCATGACAGCAGACGGTCCAGCCTGCTAGCCGGAGCAGAAGCGAGCAAACAAGTGGGGTACAGAGACCCCTGATCAACACGTGGATAGTCAGGTGCTGCGGTAAAAACATCCGAGCAGAGTTTCGGAATTCTCCGAGTTATCACGAGTGGTGAGCATGAGTCTCGATCCTACAAATCTAGGTTAGGACAGGTATTGATAGGGGAGGGTTTAAGTTTTAAGGATAATTATAATGTGTGTCCCCTTTTTCGATGTGTCGTGTGCTCCTCGTTTCCCTAAAATTAGTTTCATAACTGTGTGTAAGATTGTACTGTCATTAATCTGTGCTTATGACATGTATCTCGTAATCTTGAATAATATGCAATAAAGATTTTCCATTTTGCACTATTCAACCGGGTCTACCTGAGTTTTCTCTGCATTATTGCTCTCGCACCTAAGTCCAGTGTCAGAACCGTAAGGGCGAGTGGGTCGAACCACTCACAGGTGTCTAGTGTTATCAGGCTGGCTGGAGACCAGAACAGGCAACAAGGCCTAACCCCGCACTAGCACCCAGGCTAAGCACAGAGCCACAGGTCACCCCTTACACTGGAGATGTTGCTTAAATAGTCCTCATAATCCAGGGTGGTCTCCTTCAAGGAAAGCTCTTGAAACATCTTGCAAATGTTTTCTGACTCCATTACTGGACCATACGAATTCAGCATGGATTTGCAGACTTTGATGACTTCATTGCTCTCCTCGTTGAGATGCAGCAGCAATCTGATCAAGGTGTAGCTGGTGTGCTCCTTTATTGGAGGGTAAACATCCACAGTCCCAAATCTGATCAGCTTCCCAAGAACGTTAAACGCCGCAGCTCTCACTTTGTCATGTTGATGTTCAAAGTAAGGCTGAACTGCCAGTGCTACATCGCCAAGAATGGGATTTGTGTGATCCTCCTGGAGCTGATCTAGAACTTTGAACATGCTTGACATTGCCTCAACAGCAATGAGATTCTTGGGTTTGGAATTCTCGTCAATCACAGATCTCATTGTGGACAACAGTTTGACGCAGTGTTTGTCTATCTGTTGAGAAGCTCCGATTGCAGCGTTTCCCAAACCTTGTAGAGCGAGCCATTGGACAATAAGGGCCTCATCACTCAAGCATCCAAACAAACTCTCCAGAAGGGTATCCGTCAGCAACAAGTCCGATACCACTGAATGAGTTAAAAGCTCCCCAAAAAATGCAGCTATTGTGATTGTCTAACTCTCTCCTATGTTGACAAGGAAAGGAGTGAGTTGCTGCACAATGCTGATCAGATGAGGGGCAGCACACACAGTCAATGTGCTTGCCAGCAGTGTAACCCCCTCATGGTGCTTTCTTGGACTCACGATGAGGTCCCAACCTCCCATTTCTCTCATGATGGAATCATCTCTCTTTCCCTGTGTCAGGACAGCTCGAAGTATCTCAGCTGAGTAATCGCAAGCGTCAGCGTCATTCAGTTTTAGAGTCGTCGCAAGGTGTTCCCACCCTTTGGAATTCTCAGAAAGTTGGGAGGAAACCGAGCCCAGACACTGAAGCTGAGATGAATCAGAAGGGTGCTGACTAACTGGGGGTATAGAATGTTTATCACGTACCCTGATTCAGGCTTTCGTACCACTTCACGAAGAGCACAGAGCACGGCTAAAGGCTGCTGAGTTGCTGAATCTTTTGTATCTCTGACATGGGAATCTCTGCCGCCGTCATACAATGACTTTAAGTTGCCCAGCAGGTAGTTGGTTGCGGCTGTGGCTAGTGCTTTATCTGACAGTAGTGATCTCCATATGTCACTAATGTACCTGTCAGGTGGACTAGGGTAAGTGAGGAGAGTGGACAAAACTGCTGGCATATGGTGTGACGCCAGAATGGAGATAGAATGCGTCACTGCATCTGTCACCCGTGGCTCAGTAATTGAGCGCAAGTGACTGCACAATACTTGGATTGTTCCCCGAATGTCTGCAAGGGCGGCTCCACGTTTGGCAATGAGGACATTTGTGATAATAGAAGCTGTGCAGGAAATGTTCCGCTGCTTGTCTGTTAGCCCTTTAAAGATGGTGAAGAGTAGAGTGTTCAGCTGATCATGGGTTACGCACTTAGATAGAACTTTACCAACATCAGTGCATGTTTGAAAGAGGGCCTGACTGGTAAGTTTGTTTAACCCGCCTTTGTTGGCTTTCAGATGCTCCAATTCCTTATCTTGATGACCCACAGGAAACCCTTCGAGGTGCAACTGGATATAAAGCAATCCATACAAGCTTTCAATGGCCGCCTCCCTTACAACTTGCGATGGATCTGCACATTGAAGCCCCACACATCCAATAATAGTCACCAAGTTATGGGCCGGCACCTTATTGCTAACATCCAGTTTCTCCAAGTAAAACGTCACCAGCTGTAAAGTGGTCTCCATTGCCTTTTCTCATTCCTGGTCTTTTATGGATTGGATCCCAGTCTCCATGTTCTTGAATACAGAATGAAGCCCATCAGGAGACAGATCCAAAAGTAAACATTCCTCCAGAAGATTCTGCAGAGAGGCCATTGTCTCGGTGTAAAGCTTCTGTCTCTCTGCCATGTCCATGTTGGTACTTTCATTGGCACTGCTGGACTCCAAATCTGGCAAGCTGAAGACACTATTCCAACAGATGCTAATTAGTTCACTGTTGGTGTTCATTGAAGGCTCCAGTTTTATGAGGGATGCACAGGCATCCATGGCAGACTTTCAAAGGGAAGTGGTCATTGTCTCTGCTGGCTCAGCCACGATCAGCTCCTGCATGCAGCTCAGCAATTCTGCCTTTCTGGTCAAAGTGTAGGGGGCGTGTTCTTCACCGGGTTCAATAGGTTTGGCCAACAGTGTCACTGTCTTGATCAAACTTAACTTCAGTGTTAAGTCCTTCACCTTAGATTTCAGTCCAAAAGTACGATTCAGTAAGCGGGCGTGTAACGGATCTCCGCCCACTTTTCCGATCGGGCCGGCTCAATTTCCAGCTGTAAATTGGGAAAACCAAATAAAGTGTGAAAAATTAAACATTGATGTGGGGCGTCGCCAGAGTTCGCCTTATAAAAATGAGTAATGTACATCACCTACACACCCACCCCTGGAATTGCTCCTACCCTGCTGCTACTGTCATAGAATCAGAGAAATTTACAGCACAGAAGGAGGCCATTCGGCCCATCTTGTCCGTGCTGGCCGACAAACAGCTATCCACCCTAATCCCACTTTCCAGCACTTGGTCCGTAGCCTTGTAGGTTATGGCACTTCAAGTGCATATCCAAGTACTTTTTAAATGTGATGTGGAGATGCCGGTGTTGGACTGGGGTGGACAAATGTCAGAAGTCGCACAACACCAGGTTATAGTCCAACAGCTTTATTTGAAATCACAAGCTTTCGGAGCTGCTGACGAAGGAGCAGCAGCAGCAGAGTGGTGGTCTCTGTGACCAGGAAGAGGAGAAGGAGACCAGACAGCAGACCACCACCAACAACCACTACTGAGGTGCCTGGAGAGAGAGGACAGGACAGGAGAGGAGAGGAGAAAGAAAGGAAGGCCAAGGCCATCAACAACAGAGGAGAGGCCTTTCCACACTGCCTCCTCAATTGGCCTCCATTTTAGGAGAGGGAGAGAGGGGAGAAAACATCCCAACAACCATCAACTGTTTGGAAGGAGGGAGGAAGGAAAGAACAGCTACAGGTGGGTGTGATTCTGGTGCACTCTCCCAGAGACTTTGTTTTGTAGGTGGGGGGAGGAAAGAAGAAAAGAAGAGGGCCGGAACATCCAAGGGGTGTGTGTGTGTGGCTTCTGTAAAAGCTAGGCCGCACACACCATATTAAACACCCCTTTCCCATTGCCTGACCTGGGACAGCTGGAGCTGCCTAGGTGAAGTCCCCAATTAATTTAATCTTATTGGGCATCGTTAAGACCTGGTGCAGGACTGAGCCTGGGCATCTCCAGCTATCCCAGGTGAAGACATCTTCTCCCCCCACCAGAAGACCACCACCAAAGACTTTTATTACATCGGAGAGTGCACCCCCCTGCCAACACCCACCCACCCACCATCCTGAGTGGCGACCCTGCCCTTGCGGCTTCCCTCCTTCCCACCCCCTCTCTCTCTCTCTTTGTCTCTTGTCTCTCTCTGCCTCTCTCTCTATGAGGCACCTCAATTTACTTATAATTAAGTACCCATTGAGCAGAGGGGAGAAGGCCCCTCTCCTAATTAATTCATAAAAAGGGAGAGGTGTGCCTTCAATTTAAGAGCTCCCTCTGCTCAGGGAAAAAAAAACTACAAAACCGAGGCCATTAACACCTTCAGGCCTGTGACTTGGGGTGAGTGTAGCCCTTAAAGACCCGTCCATTATGGCGAGCACATCTTCGTCGGTGGCGGGGGCAGCGAGAACGTATGCGAGCGTGGCAGCCGCGGCCACGGCCGCAGCCACGAGTCCTCCTGTTACCCCGTCACCTTTTACCCTCCTTACGAGGAAGAATGGGGTCAAGAGCTACACTCACCCCAACATGACAATAGAGGCGTGTGTTAAAGCCATGGCTGGGGTTGTCGGCCCTTCAGCCATCGTCGCCGCCTCTAAAATGTACGGCAAGGCTGTGTTCTTCCTGGGGTCGGAGCGGGCGGTGTCCCTGGCCATCGATAAGGGACTCACCGTGGGCGGGACCTTCCTGCCGGTGGACCCCCTTGAGGCCACCGCGCAAAGGATTGTGGTTTCCAACGTCCCGCCCTTTGTTCCGGGTGAGCTCCTCCTCCCCCACCTACGCCAACTGGGGGAGGTGAGGTCGGGGATCACACCCACCCCGCTCGGCTTCCGGGAAGCCAGCCTTCGGCACGTCTTCTCCTTCCGGCGCCAGCTTTTCGTCCGGCTGGCACGGGAGGAGGACGCGGACGGCGCGTTCACGGTGCTCCACGGGGGGACCGCCCACCGCGTCTTCTGGACCTCGGACGGCGTGCGGTGCTATGCCTGTAAGGAGGTGGGGCACGTCCGCAAAAACTGCCCCGCCTCCAAGGCCGCCACGACACCTAGCGCGGCCAGGGCTGGCGCCGCCGCCCCCCCTCCCCCTGATACTGTCCGCGCGTCGAAGACAACGCATGCGTGGTCGAAATCGGAGGCCAACACCATCACGGCCTCCGGCGGGGGGGAGGGAGAGCGTCCGAGGGGAAGGAAGGCGCTTAGAAAGACTAAACACCTAAGGGCGGATCCCCTCGTGGAGGAAACATCCAAGTTGACCGAACTCACGCCCGAGTACATCGCGGAGTTGATCGGGACGCATGAGACTGGGGGGGTCCTCGTGCCCGGGCCCGTGACCGTGACCGCAACTGCCAAGGCAGCTAAATCAAGACCTGCGGCCGGGCTCGGGCCCGAGGGGCCCAAGAAACCCAGTCGTCGGAAGGGGGCAGAGAGGGAGGTCCCAGCAGACATGGAGGCCTCCACCTCTCCGGGCCCCAACATGTTAAAAAGAAAGCTCCGCCCCCAGGAGGAGGAGGACTGCGGGGAGGAAGGTCCCTCCGCAGAAGGGGGGGAGTCACCCGCCGCGGGTGCTGCGCCCCACCCCACCACCGTCATCGTCGCGCGCGAGCGGCGGGGGTCGCCTGTCCCTCGGGAGGGTGGGACAGCCGAGTCTGTCCGACCTATGCCTCCCGGGGATGGGGAAGAGACCCTGCCCGTGGGGGGGGGCACGGAACAACCCGCGGAAGAAAATGTAGTTCCGGAACCGTTGCTCCTCGCCGGGTCGGGCGTCCTGGGGACTGGGGCGGGCAAGGCCAAAGAGGCGGAAGCCGAGCCCGCCTTTTACAACCCAGATATCTCCCAGAGACTGCTCGACCTGGTGGAGGAGTATAACAATCCCCAGCCCGCTGGGTCGGAGGTTGGTGGTGGGGAGACAGAAAGCCCCCTGACTCCGTCTCTGATGTTGGCGCCGGACGTGCTGGAGGACTTTGAGATTATTTTCTCCCCGGTTTCTCCGGTCACTCCGGCGCCTGAGGCGGGGGGGGGGCCCCGAACCGCCGCCGCCTCCCGGCCCGGCGCCCCTGAAGGAGCCCAGGGTGGACTCCTCTGCCACCGATCCTGGGGGTGGGATCGTGACGGAGGCGGGGCCGGCCAGTGCGGCCGAGCCGTTCGCTGCACCCCGTGTGACGGACGGGTTGGCCGCCGGTGACGACCTCCCGGAGGAGGACGGGGACTCGGTGTTGGGCACCGAGGACGATTTGGAGTCCATCAGCAGCGAGGCGATGGACACCCTCGTGCCCTTCACCGACTCTCCCCTCATCCCCGTAGGGGAACTCCGGGATTTTATGGCCACAAGCCAGGGTCGTCACAAGAAGATCCGGCTGGCCCTCGACAAGTGGTCGGAGCTGGCGCTGCTCGTCGTGTCCGTCCGCGCCGCCGTTAAAATCATGGGCGCGGACAAGGACGTTGGCCGGCTCGAGCTGCGTCGGCTCAAGAGTTTCCACACTGGGCTGCTGAGGGAGTGGCGGTCGTCGGTGACCGCGCTCCCTCCCCTCCGTTAGGTAGAGGTTGCACTATGCTTCTGAGATGAAGATAACCATAGCCAGCCTCAACATCAACGGCAGCAGGGAGGCGCGCCGTAGATTCAATAACTTCTCGGTCCTTCGGGACGGGAAATATGATGTGCTTCCTGCAAGAAACCCACACCGTTCCGGGAGACGAGGCCACGTGGCTCCTGGAGTGGCAAGGAGGGGTCAGCATGAGTCACCTCTCTAACAATTCCTGCGGGGTGGCTGTCTTGCTGGCCCCGCATTTTCAGCCGGAGCAGTTCCTGGTAGAAGACAGGCAGCTCCCGCAGGCTGGCACGCGTGCCACCCACTCTCACAAACAGGAGCTGCGTGTCGTAATTGAGGCCGTGCAGCTGGCGGAAGAAATACGTCGCCAGCGCACGCCACCTAGGAGGATTCTCCACGTACAGGTATCTCTGCAGCGTCTGAAGACGGAAAGTCGCCGCCTGGGTGCGAAGGCACACCAGCGCCTGACCGCCCTCCCTAAGCGGGAGACTCAAAACCGCGGCAGAGACCCAGTGCATCCTTTTGTCCCAGAAGAAGTCGACGAGCTTCTTCTGCATCTTGGCGACAAACGCAGGGGGAGGGATCAAAGTGACCAACCGGTACCACAACATGGCGGCCACCAGCTGGTTTATGACCAGCGCTCGACCCCTGTAGGACAACACTCGGAGCAATCCTGTCCAGCGCCCTCGGCGAGCGGTGACTTTGGCCTCCAGCTCTTGCCAGTTCGCCGGCCAGGCGTCCTCGGCCGGGCTGAGGTAGACTCCCAGGTAGAGGAGGTGCGTGGTGCTCCAGGCGAAAGGCCCGAACTCCTCCGGCAGGGAGTCCACCCGCCATGGGCCCACCAGGAGTCCAGAACATTTCTCCCAGTTGATCTTGGCGGAGGATGCGTCCGAGTAAATCTGCTGGCATTCTCGCATCCTCCGCAAGTCGACGGGATCCGTGACCGCGAGGAGCACGTCATCGGCGTAAGCCGAGAGGACCACCTGCACGCCCGGCCCTTGCAGAGCCAGTCCCGTCAACCTCTTCCGCAAGAGGCGCAGGAAAGGCTCCACGCAAACGGCGTATAACTGACCGGACATGGGGCATCCCTGACGCACCCCCCTCCCGAAGCGAAGGGGCGCCGTCAAAGACCCGTTAACTTTAATCAGACACTCCGCGGCGGCGTACAGAAGTCGTATCCGGGCGACGAAATGCGTCCCGAACCCGAATGCGCGCAGAGTCCCGAAAAGATACTCGTGATCCACCCTGTCGAACGCCTTCTCCTGATCCAGGGAAAGGAAGGCGACCGACAGACCAGCCCTCTGGGAATGGTGGACCAGGTCCCGGACCAGATGGATGTTATCGTGGATGCTCCGGCCCGGGACCGTGTAGGACTGGTCGGGGTGGATCATGCGGGCCAGCACGGTGCCAAGGCGAGCAGACATAGCCCTGGTGAAAATTTTGTAGTCCGTGCTGAGGAGGGAGACCGGGCGCCAGTTCTTAAGTAGGCGGAGATCGCCCTTCTTGGGCAGCAGGACGATGACCGCCCTGCGCCAAGAGAGGGGCATCTCCCCGGTCGCCAGACTTTCCCCCAGGACCCGCGCGTAGTCGTCCCCCAAGACGTCCCAGAACGCCCTGTGGAACTCCACGGTCAGCCCGTCCAGCCCCGGGGACTTGCCCCTCGAGAGCTGGCGCAGGGCGCCGGTCAGCTCCGCCAGGCTTAGCGGAGCTTCTAAATTCTCGGCGCCCTCCGGGCCGACCTTCGGCAGGTCCTCCCACAAAACTCTGCGCGCATCCTCGCTGGACGGATCCGAAGAGAACAGAGCCCCGTAATAGGCCCGGGCCTCTGCGCTGATGCCCTCCGGATCCGAGACCAGAGATCCGTCGTCGGCCAGCAGCCCCAAGAGCTGCTTACGGACCCCCCGTCTTTTTTCCAGCGAGTAGAAGAAGGGGGAGCCGCGGTCCAGGTCCCGCAGGAACTGGATCCGCGACCTCACGTACGCGCCTCGGGACCCGACCAGCTGCAGGTCCTTCAGCGCGCCCTTCTTCTCTTCGTACACCTTCCGCAGGGCCGGGTCCTCGACGACTTGACCGAGACGGGACTCCAGGTCGAGCACTTCTTTCTCCAATCGCCCGACCCGGGCCTCCCGCCTCTTGGTCGACCCCTTCGCGTACTCCTGACAGAAGACGCGGACGTGAGCCTTGCCCACGTCCCACCATAGCCTCAAGGAGGGGAAGCCTCCCCGCTTCCTTCTCCAGTTGGCCCAGAACCGGCGAAACGAATCCCGGAACCGCGCGTCCTCCAGCAGCAGGTTCTTAAAATGCCAGTACGCGGACACCCCCCCGCGCGCGCAGCGAGCTCCGCCCACACCAGGTGGTGGTCCGTGCACGGCACCGGCCGCATGGAAGCCGCCGGAACGCAGGAGACGTACGCCCGGGAAATGTAAAGGCGGTCGATTCTGGACCTTCCTCCTCCAGACCTCACGCTCGTGAAGGCGCTGGAGTCGGGATGGAGATTTCGCCAGACGTCCACCAAGTCGAAGGACCCGACCAGGTCCCGCAACTTCTCCATCGCCGCCGGGCTTCGCGGGGGACCCGACCGGTCCCGCGCCTCGAGGGTACAATTGAAATCCCCCCCGAGGATGACGCACTCGCCCACGTCGATGGAGCCCAGAAGAGCGGACACTTCTCCGAAGAAGCGCACTTGCTGCGCACCGGTCCGGGGGGCGTACACGTTCACTAAATGGAGCGGCACGCCTCCCAGGCGAACAGTGACCTGGAGCAAGCGGCCCGGCACGTGCTCCTTGACCCTCAAGATCTCCGGCTGAAAATGCGGGGCCAGCAAGACAGCCACCCCGCAGGAATTGTTAGAGAGGTGACTCATGCTGACCCCTCCTTGCCACTCCAGGAGCCACGTGGCCTCGTCTCCCGGAACGGCGTGGCTTTCTTGCAGGAAGCACACCGCATATTTCCCGTCCCGAAGGACCGAGAAGTTATTGAATCTACGGCGCGCCTCCCTGCTGCCGTTGATGTTGAGGCTGGCTATGGTTATCTTCATCTCAGAAGCATAGTGCAACCTCTACCTAACGGAGGGGAGGGAGCGCGGTCACCGACGACCGCCACTCCCTCAGCAGCCCAGTGTGGAAACTCTTGAGCCGACGCAGCTCGAGCCGGCCAACGTCCTTGTCCGCGCCCATGATTTTAACGGCGGCGCGGACGGACACGACGAGCAGCGCCAGCTCCGACCACTTGTCGAGGGCCAGCCGGATCTTCTTGTGACGACCCTGGCTCATGGCCATAAAATCCCGGAGTTCCCCTACGGGGATGAGGGGAGAGTCGGTGAAGGGCACGAGGGCGTCCATCACCTCGCTGCTGATGGACTCCAAATCGTCCTCGTTGCCCAACACCGAGTCCCCGTCCTCCTCCGGGAGGTCGTCACCGGCGGCCAACCCGTCCGTCACACAGGGTGCAGCGAACGGCTCGGCCGCACCGGCCGGCCCCGCCTCCGTCACGATCCCACCCCCAGGATCGGTGGCAGAGGAGTCCACCCTGGGCTCCTTCAGGGGCGCCGGGCCGGGAGGCGGCGGCGGTTCGGGGCCCCCCCCCGCCTCAGGCGCCGGGGCGACCGGAGAAACCGGGGAGAAAATAATCCCAAATTCCTCCAGCACGTCCGGCGCCAACAACAGAGACGGAGTCAGGGGGCTTTCCGTCTCCCCGCCACCAACCTCCGACCCAGCGGGCCGGGGACTGCTACACTCCTCCACCAGGTCGAGCAGTCCCTGGGAGATGTCTGGGTTATAAAAGGCGGGCTCGGCTTCAGCCTCTTTGGCCTCGCCCGCCCCAGTCCCCAGGACACCCGACCCGGCGAGGAGCAACGGTTCCAGAACTACATTTCCCTCCGCGGGTTGTTCCGCGCCCCCCCCCCACGGGCAGGGTCTCTTCCCCATCCCCGGGAGGCACAGGTCGGACAGACTCGGCTGTCTCACCCTCCCGAGGGACAGACGACCCCTGCCGATCGCGCGCGACGATGACGGTGGTGGGGTGGGGCGCAGCACCCGCGGCGGGCGACTGCCCCCCTTTTGCGGAGGGACCTTCCTCCTCGCAGTCCTCCTGCTGGGGGCGGAGCTTTCTTTTTAACAAGTTGGGGCCCGGAGAGGGGGAGGCCTCCATGTCTGCTGGGGCCTCCCTCTCTGCCCCCTTCCGACGACTGGGTTTCTTGGGCCCCTCGGGCCCGAGCCCAGCCGCAGGTCTTGATTTAGCTGCCTCAGCAGTTGCGGTCACGGTCACGGGCCCGGGCACGAGGACCCCCCCAGTCTCATGCGTCCCGACCAACTCCGCCATGTACTCGGGCGTGAGTTCGGTCAACTCTGATGTTTCCTCCGCGAGGGGATCCGCCCTTAGGTGTTTATTTTTCCTACGCGCCTTCCTTCCCCCCGGACGCTCTCCCTCCTCCCCGCCGGAGGCCGTGGTGGTGTTGGCCTCCGATTTCGACCGCGCATCCGTCGCCGTCGACGCGCGGACAGTATCAGGGGGAGGGGGGGCGGCGGCGCCAACCCTGGCCGCGCCAGGTGTCGTGGCGGCCTTGGAGGCGGGGCAGTTTTTGCGGACGTGCCCCACCTCCTTACAGGCGTAGCACCGCACGCTGTCCGAGGTCCAGAAGACGCGGTGGGCGGTCCCCCCGTGGAGCACCGTGAACGCGCCATCCGCGTCCTCCTCCCGCGCCAGCCGGACGAAAAGCTGGCGCCGGAAGGAGAAGACGTGCCGAAGGCTGGCTTCCCGGAAGCCGAGCGGGATGGGTGTGATCCCCGACCTCACCTCCCCCAGTTGACGTAGGTGGGGGAGGAGGAGCTCACCCGGAACAAAGGGCGGGACGTTGGAAACCACAATCCTTTGCGCGGTGGCCTCAAGGGGGTCCACCGGCAGGAAGGTCCCGCCCACGGTGAGCCCCTTCTCGATGGCCAGGGACACCGCCCGCTCCGACCCCAGGAAGAACACAGCCTTGCCGTACATTTTAGAGGCGGCGACGATGGCTGAAGGGCCGACAACCCCAGCCATGGCTTTTACGCACGCCTCTATTGTCATATTGGGGTGAGTGTAGCTCTTGACCCCATTCTTCCTCGTAAGGAGGGTAAAAGGTGACGGGGTAACAGGAGGACTCGTGGCTGCGGCCGTGGCCGCGGCTGCCACGCTTGCGTATGTCCTCGCTGCCCCCGCCACCGGCGAAGATGTGGTCGCCATGATGGGTTGGTCTTCAAGGGCTACACTCACCCCAAGTCACAGGCCTGAAGGTGTTAATGGCCTCGGTTTTTTTTGTTTTTGTTTTCCCCTGAGCAGAGGGAGCTCTTAAATTGAAGGCACACCTCTCCCTTTAGTTGATTGAATTGGGAGAGGGGCCTTCTCCCCTCTGCTCAATAGGTACTTAATTAAAATAGATTGAGGTGCCTCTTAGAGAGAGAGGCAGAGAGAGACAAGGGACAAAGAGAGAGAGAGAGAGGGGGGGTGGGAAGGAGGGAAGCCGCAAGGGCAGGGTCGCCACTCAGGATGGTGGGTTGGTTGGTGGGTGGGTGGGTGTTGGCAGGGGGGTGCACTCTCCGATGTAATAAAAGTCTTTGGTGGTGGTCTTCTGGTGGGGGGAGAAGATGTCTTCACCTGGGATAGCTGGAGATGCCCAGGCTCAGTCCTGCACCAGGTCTTAACGATGTCCAATAATATTAAATTAATTGGGGACTTCAGCTAGGCAGCTCCAGCTGTCCCAGGTCAGGCAATGGGAAAGGGGTGTTTAATATGGTGTGTGCGGCCTAGCTTTTACAAAAGCCACACACACACACACACCCCTTGGATGTTCCGGCCCTCTTCTTATCTTCTTTCCTCCCCCCACCTACAAAACAAAGTCTCTGGGAGAGTGCACCAGAATCACACCCACCTGTAGCTGTTGTTCTTTCCCTCCTTCTTCCTTCCAAACAGATGATGTTTGTTGGTGATGTTTTTCTCCCCTCTCTCCCTCTCCTAAAATGGAGGCCAATTGAGGAGGTAGTGTGGAAAGGCCTCTCCTCTGTTGTTAATGGACTTGGCCTTCCTTTCTTCTCCCTCTCCTCTCCCGTCCTCTCTCTCCAGGCACCTCAGTAGTAGTTGCAGGTTGTTGGTGGTGGCCTGCTGTCTGGTCTCCTTCTCCTCTTCCTGCTCACAGAGACCACCACTCTGCTGCTGCTGCTGCTCCTCAGTCAGCAGCTCCGAAAGCTTGTGATTTCAAATAAAGCTGTTGGACTATCACCTGGTGTTGTGCGACTTCTCAGATTTTTAAATGTGATAAGGGTCTCTGCCTCTACCACCCTTTCAGGCAGTGAGTTCCAGACCCCCACCACCCTCTGGCTGAAATGATTTCTCCTCAAATCCCCTCTAAATGTCTGACCAAATACTTTAAATCTATGCCCCCTGCTAAGGGAAAAAAGTTCCTTCCTATCTCCTCTGCACCCACTCTCGTGCAATCACATCCTTCCTGTAATGTGGTGACCAGAACTGCATGCAGTATTCTATCTGCGACCTATTTAGTGTTTTATACAGTTCAAGCATAACCTCCCTGCTCTTATTCTCTATGCCTCAGCTAATAAAGGCAAGTATCCCGTATGCCTTCTTAACCACCTCATCTACCTGTCCTGCTACCTTCAGGGATCTCTGGACATGCACTCCAAGGTCTATCTGATCTACTGCACTTCTCAGTGTCCTACCACTTATAGTGTATTCCCTTGCCTTGTTAGCCATCCCCAAATGCATTACCTGACACTTCTCCAGATTGAATTCCATTTGCCACTGTTCTGCCCACCTGACCAGTCCATTGATATCTTCCTGCAGTCTGCAGCTTTCTTCTTCATTATCAACCACACGGCCAATTTTTGTATCATCTGCAAACTTCTTAATCATACTTCCTACATTCAGGTCCAAATTATTGATATATATCACAAAAAGCAAAGAACCCAGTACTGAGCCCTGTGGAACCCCACTGGAAACAGCCTTCCAGTCACAAAAACACTCTTCGACTATTACCCTTTGTTTCCTGCCTCTGAGCCAATTTTGGATCCAACTTGCCACTTTGCCTTGAATCCCATGGGCATTTACTTTCATGACCAGTCTGCCATGCGGGACCTTCTTAAAAGCCTTGCTAAAATCCATAAAGACTACATCAAATGCACTACCCTCATCGACCCTCCTTATTACCTCCTCAAAAAATTCAATCACTACCTTCCCTTAACAAATCCATGCTGACTGTCCCTGATTAATCCGTGTCTTTCTAAATGAAGATTTATCCTGCCCCTCAGAACTTTTTCCAATAATTTTCCCACCACCGAGGTTAGGCCTATGTGGAGTGTCTCAGGACATTGTATTATGTTCAAGGCATTATATAAGGCTGCATATACAGACACCGCTATTCCCAGTCAGAATGAAGATGATTGCGTGATGCCCCTGTCAATCACACCTGGATTGGGACTGATTTTACACATAATTTGTGTATAACTATCGTCCACTCACTACATTTTGCTGGTGAAATCACCCTGCTGTTTATCGGGAGATTTTGCTGTAGTTTGGCCATGAGTTCTGTCTGCTGTAGTTGTAGAGACTTTATTTAAATAGACTCTTGCTGAGTAAATAGACCTTGCTGTAAAATAGACTGTTTGCTGAGAGTCCTGCCATAAGTCCCGTTCCGCCTCCAACTCATTGGCTGACACAGTGGTGTCAATATAGGAATGCTGCTTGTTGTTTTGGGAAGGGTAGCTGAATTATAGACCGTGCAATTCAGGAGGTTAGCGTCGCCCGTTGAGGCCAGGTTTGCTGAAAAAATGGCGGGTCCCATGGTGGCCACCATTTTGGGGAGGTCGGTAACGCTGCCGTTGCCTGCGCTCACTCCACATATTTAGAAGAGGCAGATCGTGACATTGACGAGCGTGCAAGGCTGATCTGATGCACGATCTGACATTTTTGGTGTCGCTGCTCCATTTAAAACGCACTCCTATTCACCATCAGCTGACCATGCGTTCAGCAGCAGGAAGGACCCCCAGCAGTGCTATTTAAAAGGTTCATCAACAACTTGTAGCTGACTTGCTTTTTCAGTTCTACTGGCTCTGCATAAGTTTGTGCAACTTGTTGGAGCTTTCTAAAGTTATTGAAAGTTGCTGAGTTGACAGGGAGTGTTGCTGCAAGTGGAGAACGCCTTGGGTTCTGCTCACACCACTTGCTCCCAGTCATGGGGGCTCTACTTGCAGGCCCCCTCACGCTCGAGTGTGATAGGGAGATGGAGTGGAGCCAGCGAAGAAGAGGACAAGATGCTCGCAGAAGAAGGAGGAGAAGGGGCATGAGGCCTCACAGCAGGAGCACTTACCCTTCTAGTGTGTTCTGATCCCTGTGGCACACCACTCTAGAATTGGACCCTTCAGTTTATATTTCCTCTCCTCGTTCTTCCGACCAAAATGCTGGGGGCGGAGGGTTGCGTAGGGTGGGAGTGTGGCCGGGAGAGTGAGTGAGGGGCAGAGAGGCGCCTTCAGCAGCAGATGGGCCCAGGCCGGATAGAGGGAGGCGGCCGTGTTGGGTCCTGTGGAGGATGTGACTCTGTGACCAGCCCCAGGCGGGCCTGAATGAAGCTTCTCCTCCCCGGTGGCGGTGCCCCTTCTCCGGGGATGGCTCGGTTCCCGGCTCTTTGCCTCACTCCAATCCCTCAAGATGGCGGCCGCCCGCCAGCACTGAGCGCGCCATTTCCAGCCAATTGCGGCGGGGCCGGCAGCTGCGCACGTGACCCTCAGCCAATGGCGGCCTCGCGCTGCAATTTGAATCTGGGCGGTTGGCGCGCGGGCCGCGCTCCCTCCTGCGCAGGCGCGCTGCTCAGCCAATGGGGTTTGCGGGTTTGAGTGGCGGCTCGAGGCCGGCTCAGCGCACAGCTCCAGCAGCGGCCGGACACCGCGGCAACTCGGGCCGCCTCACCCCGGGCCCGGCATCGCGCTGCTCTCTGCAGCCAGTGGAGGTTGGCGGCAATGCGGGGAGCCGGGAGCCGGCGGGCGAGCGAGCGCTCCCTCCCTCCCTCCCTCCCTCCCTTCAGGCTTTGCTCAGTGAGAGTCTGCGGCCCCTTTCCCCGGCTCGGGTTGTCGGTGAGGCGGCGCCTGGTGTCCGGGGCCCGTCTCTCGGGACAGGCTGAGCTCTGAGCCAGTCACAGCGCCGGTTCTCAGAGACTCCGAGAATGGTTCCAGCAGGGAAGGAGGCTATTCGGCCCGTCCAGCCCGTGCTGGCTCTCTGCAAGAGCCCTTCAGCCAGTCCCGCTCCCCCGCCCTTCCCCCGGAGCCCGGCCAATCTTTCTCCCTCAGCTACTTATCCAACTCCCTTTTGAAAGCCGTGATTGAGTCGGCCTCCACCACCCTTTCAGGCCGTGCATTCCAGATCCTCCCCACTCGCTGCCGGAAAAAGTTTCCCCTCATGTCGCCTTTGGTTCTTTTGCCAATCACCTTGAATCTGTGTCCTCTGGTTCTCGACCCTTCCGCCAATGGGAACAGTTTCTCTCGATCTACTCTGTCCAGACCCCTCATGATTTTCAACACCTCGATCAAATCTCCTCTCAACCTTCTCTGCTCCAAGGAGAACAACTCCAACTTTTCCAGTCTATCCTTCTTCTTCTTCTCAGGCAGTCCCTCGGAACCGAGGATGACTTGCTTCCACACTAAAAATGAGTTCTCAGGTGACTGATGAGTCCAATGCGGAACCTACAGTCCCTGTCACAGGTGGGCAGACGGTGGTTGAAGGGGCGGGTGTGTGGGGTGCTTGGGTTGACGTGCGCTCCTTCCGCTGTTTGCACTTGGATTCCGCTTGCTCCTGGCGAAGAGAGTCGAGGTGTTCGGCGCTTTCCCGGATGCTTCTCCTCCACTTTGTGCAGTCTTGGGCCAGGGATTCCCGGGTGTCGGTGGGAATGTTGCACTTTTTCAAGGAGGCTTTGAGGGTGTCCTTGAAGCGTTTCCTTTGCCCACCTGGGGCTCTCTTGCTGTGTCGGAGCTCTGAGTAGAGCGCTTGTTTTGGGAGTCTCGTATCGGGCATGCAGACGATGTGGCCCGTCCATCGATGCTGATCGAGCCTGGTCACAGCTTCGATGCTGAGGATGTTGGCCTGAGCGAGTCCAGTCTATCCACCTAACTGACGTCCCTCATCCCTGGAATCGTTCTCGTAAATCTTTTCTGCACCCTCACTAAGGCCTTCACATCCTTCCTAAAGTGTGGTGCCCAGAATTGGACACAATACTCCAGTTGGAGCCGAACCAGTGTTTTATAAAGGTTCATCATAATTTCCACACTTTAGTACTCTATGCCTCTATTTATGAAGCCCAGGATGCGGTAAGTTTTTTAACCGCTTTCTCAACCTGTCCTGCCACCTTCAATGATTTGTGCACATATACTCCCAGGTCTCCCTGTTCATGCACCCACTTTAGGATTGTACCCTTCAGTTTATATTTCCTCTCCTCATTCTTTCTACCAAAATGTACCACTTTGCACTTTTCTGCATTAATTTCATCTGCCACGTGTCTGCCCATTCCACCAGCCTGTCTGTCTTCCTGAAGTCTATCACTCTCCTCACTGTTCACTATATCTCCAAGTTTTGTGTCATCTGCAGATTTTGAAATTGTGCCCTGTACACCCATGTCGAAGTCAATATATATCAAGAAAAGCAGTGGTACTAGAACTGACCCCTGGGGAACACCACTGTATATCTTGCTCCAGTCCAAAAAACAACCGTTCAGCACTACTCTCTGTTTCCTGTCACTTAGCCAATTTCCTATCTATGCTGCCACTGTCCCTTTTATTCCATGGGCTTCAACTTTGCTGGCAAGCCTATTACGTGGCACTTTGTCGAACGCCTTTTGTAAATCCATGTACGCTACATCAACAGCATTATTCTCATCAACCCTCTCTGTTACCTATCAAAAACTTGATCAAGTTGGTTAAACACGATTTGCCTTTAAAAAAAATCCATGCTGGCTTTCCTTAATTAATCCACACTTGTCCAAGTGACTGTAAATTTTGTCCCTGATTACTGTTTCTAAAATCTTCCCCATTACCGAGGTTAAACTGACTGGCCTGTAATTGCCGAGTTTATCTTTACATTCTTTTTTGAACAATGGTATAACATTTGCAATTCCCCCCGCATCTATGGAGGATTGGTATATTATGGCCAGTACCTCTGCGATTTTCGCCCACAATTCCCTCAGCATCCGAGGATACATCCCATCCGCTCCTGGTGATTTATCTACTTTAAGTACAGCCAGACTTTCTAATATCTCTTTATCAATTTTTATCCTATCAAGTGTCTCCACTACCTCCTCCTTCACTTTGTTTATGGCAGCATCCTCTTCCTTGGTGAAGACAGATGCAAAGTATTCATTTAGTACCTCAGCCATACCCTCTGCCTCCATGCATATGTCTCCTTTTAGGTCCCTATTCGGCCCCACCTTTCCTCTTACTGCCCGTTTACTATTTATATGCCTGTAGAAGACTTTTGGATTACCTTTTATGTTGGCTGCCATTCTATTCTCGTACCCTCTCTTTACCCCTCTTATTTTCTTTTTCACTTCTCCTCTCACCTTTCTATATATAGCCTGATTTGCATTTGCAAACCTGACATCTGCCATATGTGCTCTTTTTCTGCTTCATCATATTCTCTATCTGTTTCATCATCCAGAGAGCTCTGACTTTAGTTGCCCTGCCTTTCCCCCTACTGGGAATGTACCTGAACTATTTCCTCTTTAAAGGCAGCTCATTGTTCCATTACAGTTTTGCCTGCCAATCTTTGATTCCAGTTTACCCGGGACAGATTCATTCTCATCCCACTGAATTTGGCTTTCCCCCAGTTAAACATTTTTACTCGAGATTGCTCCCTGTCCTTTTCTATAGCTAATCTAAATCTTATGATACTATGATCACTGTTCCCTAAATGTTCACCTGTTGACACTTGCTCCACTTGACCAACCTCATTCCCCAGAACCAGATCCAGCAGTGCCTCCTCCCTCGTCGGGCCGGAAACATGCTGATCAAAAAAGTTCTCCTGAACACACTTCAGATATTCTTCCCCTTCTCTGCCCTTTACACTATTATGATCCCAGTCTATATTAGGTTTGTTGAAGTCCCCCATTATTACTACTCTATAGTTCTTGCACCTCTCTATAATTTCATAGAAACATTGAAAAATAGGAGCAGGAGTAGGCCAATCGGTCCTTCGAGCCTGCTCCGCCATTCAATATGATCATGGCTGATCCTCAATCTCAATACCATATTCCCGCTCTCTCCCCATACCCCTTGATGCCTTTTCTGTCTCTGCAAATTTGCTCCTCCATACCTTTCACACTATAGAATCTATAGGTCTATAGAATACACCTCGTAGTGTAATGGCATCTCTATTGTTTCTTAACTCGAGCCATATAGATTCTGTCCTTGACTCCTCCAGGACATCCTCCCTCTCCACCACTGTAACATTCTCTTTAGTGGCTCAGAGTGAGCCAATCACAGCGCCAGCTCTCAGAGTGAACCAATCACAGCGCCAGCTCTGAGTGAGCCTACCATGGCGCCAGCTCTCAGAGTGATCCATTGCTCTAAGTGCCACCATTCTGCTGCAGGAAGCTCACTCCTGGGAGGAGCCGCACTTTGTATACTCTTTTGGATTGGACAGAAAACCAAATGACTGTAACTCAATAAAACTTTAAATGAAACTTAATAAATTAAATTAAAATTTGGTAGCCCGGGGTGACGATGCACTCCAGTCCCCGCGGCGCCCACCGGTCGCGGAAAAACTCGAGCGTGCCGGCGGACACCGCGTGCTCCATCTCCAGGGCCACCCAGGCGCGAACATGGCCGCGGAAGTGAGGCAGGCAATCGGGCCCGCACTTTGTGTTAAAGCTCCTTTAACCCAGTCTCAGCAATGGTCTGGGTAAATGCAGCTCAATCGCTGTCCGATCCCTGGGGCAGCAATTCCACTGGGGCAGTGGCGCTAAATGGGCGGCATCGCATCGCTCACTTGTTCCACGCCCTTTGACTGAATGGAGCTGAATATTGGCCGAGGTGGAGAACGGGCGGCCGAGGCCATTCTGCCTGTTTTGCGCCACCTCCCGAGACACATTTCCACACCGAGATGTCTCGGGGTCGGTTTCTAACTTGCCGCCCGGGCGTTAAACTGGCGAGCGGATCAGCCACCTGTTACAGAAAACGCTTGATTCTCACTTGCGTTGAAATAAATGGGATTAAAATCAAGCGGGTTCTACCAGGACCGGCTGATCCATTCCACCAGGCACTGCCCAGACTGCAAAAGTGAAATACAAACCCCTTCTCCTTTGTTGTCTGATTTTTAGATTTAAAAAAAAATAATGTTTTAATTTGTTATAAATCCTCATAGATTATCTTTTTCAGATTCTAACATTTTTGAGAAATCAATACAATTTGCAACTGGAATTTTCCTGGTTTCTGCTCCCTGTTGACTCTCTGCTGCGAAGGACTGATCTCCGTGCGAGATCCCTCAGCTGAACCACTAAACGGCACCTGGAAATCTGACCTGCAAACTAATGCTGTCAAAGGTAATTTTGTAATATTCATAACCAACCTATGAAGATTTCTTAAAATTTGTTCTTGGGATGAGGGCATCGCTGGCAAGTCCAGCGTTTATTGCCCTTGAGAAGGTGGTGGTGAGTCGCCTTCGTGAACCGCTGCAGTCCGTGTGGTGAAGGTACTCCCACAGTGCTGTTAGGGAGGGAGTTCCAGGAATTTCACCCAGCGACGATGAAGAAACGGCGATATCCTTCCAAGTCATGATGGTGCGTGACCTGGAGGTGATGGTGCCTGCTGCCCTTGTCCTTCAGGTGGTAGAGGTTGCTGGTTTGGGAGATGCTGTCAAAGAAGCCTTCGCGAGTTCCTGCAGTGCATCTTGTAGGGTTGGGGCTCTGATGATGTCATTTCCGTGTCTGCCGTCTGATGTTGTCATTTCCAGGCATGCCCCCCCAATAAGAACATAAGAAATAGGAGCCAGGAGGTGGCCATTTGGCCGTTCGAGCCTGCTCCACCATTCAATAAGATCATGGCTGATCTTCTACCTCATCTCCACTTTCCTGCACTACCCCCATATCCCTTGATATTCAAAAATCTATCGATCTCTGTCTTGAATATACTCAACGACTGAGCCTCCACAGCCCTCTGGGGTAGAAAATTCCAAAGATTCACCACCCTCTGAGTGAGGAATTTCTACTCCTCTCACCCCTTATTCTGAGACTGTGAACCCTGGTTCTAGACTCCCCAGCCAGGGGAAACATCCTCCCTGCATCTACCCTGTCAAGCCCTGTAAGAATTTTGTATGTTTCAATGAGATCACCTCTCATTCTTCTAAACTCTAGAGAATATAGTCCTAGTCTACTCAATCTGTCTTCATAAGACAATCACCCCATCCCAGGAACCAGTCTGGTAAACCTTCATTGCACTCCCTCTATTGCAAGTATATCCTTCCTTAGGTAAGGAGACCAAAACTGTGCACAATAATCCGGGTGTGGTCTCACCAGGGCCCGATTTCATTGCAGTAAGACGTCTTTACTCCTATACTCAAATCCTCTTGTAACAAAGGCCAACATACCATTTGCTTTCCGAATTGCTTGCTGTACCTGCATGTAAACTTTCAGTGATTCTTGTACAAGGACACCTAGGTTCCTCTGAACATCAACATTTCCCAATTCCTCACCTTCTTTTCAAAAAAATAGTCTGCTTTTCTATTTTTCCAACCAAAGTGGATAACTTCACATTTCTCCACATTATATTCCATTTGCCATGTTCTTGCCCACTCACTTAGCCTGTCTATATGCCCTTGAAACCTCCTTGCATCCTCCTCACAACTTTCATTCCCACCCAGCTTTGTATCATCAGCCAATTTGGATATATACATTTAGTCCCCTCATCCAAATCATTGATGTAGATTGTGAATAGCTGAGGCCCAAGCACTGATCCTTGCGGTACCCCACTAGTTACAGCCTGCCAACCCGAAAATGACCTGTTTATTCCTACTCTCTGTTTTCTGTCCGTTAACCAATCCTCAATCCATGCTAGTATATTACCCCTAATCCCATAAGCCCTAATTTTGTTTATTAACCTCTTGTGTGGCACCTTATCGAATGCCTTCTGAAAATCCAAATACACCACATCCACTGGTACCCCCTTTATTTATTCTGCTAGTTACAACCTCAAAAAACTCTAACAGATTCGTCAAACACGAGTTCCCTTTCATAAATCTGTGTTGACTCTGCCCAATCCTATTATTATATTCTAAGTGCCCTGTTACCACGTCCTTAATAATAGATTCTAGCATTTTCCCTACTACTGATGTCACGCTAACTGGTCTGTAGTTCTCCGTTTTCTCTCTCCCTCCATTCTTAAATAGTGGGATTACATTTGCCACCTTCCAATCTGCGGGAACCGTTCTAGAATCTATGGAATTTTGGAAAATGTTAACCAATGCATCCACTATCTCTATAGCCAACTCTTTGAAATCCCTCGGATGCAGGCCATCTGGTCCAGGAGATTTATCGGATTTCAGTCCCATTAATTTCTCCCGTAATATTTTTTTACTAATACTAATTTCTTTCAGATCCTTATTCTCGCTAGAGCCTTGGTTCTCCACTATTTACGGGAAGATTTTTGCGTCTTCTTCCGTGAAGACAGACACAAAGGGGGTGATTTTTCCCAGCCCTGGGGAGGTGGGTATGGAGGTCTAGAATGAGGGGTCATAGTCTCAGGATACAGGGTAGGACATTTAGGACTGAGATGAGGAGAAATTTCTTCACTCAGAGGGTGGTGAACCTGTGTAATTCTCTACCACAGAAGGCTGTGGAGGCCAAGTCACTGAATATATTTAAGAAGGAGATAGATAGATTTCTAGACATAAAAGGCATCAAGGGGTATGGGAAGAGAGCGGGAATATAGTATTGAGATAGAGGATCAGCCATGATATTGAATGGCGGAGCAGGCTCGAAGGGCCGACTGACCTACTCCTGCTACTATTTTCTATGTTTCTATGTTTCTATACTGATCTAGAAAACTATCTTGCATTACATTCCATGAATTCATCCTCCACACTATTACTGCAAATTTGGTTTGCCCAGTCTATATGTAGATTAAAGTCCCCCATGGTCACTGCGTTACCCTTGTTACATGCGCCTCTAATTTCCTGATTTATACTCTGCCCTACATTACAACTACTGTTTGGGGGCCTATAAACAACTCCCACCAATGTGTTCCTCCCCTTGCTGTTTCTTAACACCACCCAAACTGATTCTACTTCTTGATTTTCGGAGCTAAGATCCTTTCTCTCTACTGTCTTTATTTCATCCTTTATTATCAGGGCTACCCCTCCTCCTTTTCCATTTTGCCTATCTCTTCTAAAAGTTAAGTATCCTGGAATATTTAGTTCCCAACCTTGGCCACTTTACAACCACATCTCCATTGTGGCTATAAGATCAAACCTGTTAATTTATATCTGCACTATTATTTCATCTATTTTGTTGTGAATGCTTCGCGCATTCAGATACAGTGCCTTTAGCTTTGACTTATTTCTCTTTTTCCCTGATGTCAACTTAGTCACTGATGCCTTATTACCTTTGTTACTCTCTCTCTCCCTTCCTGACCCACTCTGCTTATTTTTACCCAAAACTCTACTCTGCTCGAGAGCCTTTACATTTCTCTTGCTGCTTCAAAATTTACTCTTTCCTGAATCCGCCCACCCCTTCTTCATCAATTCAAAGCCCCGTCTACTGCCCTAGTTATTCGGTTCGCCAGGACACTGGTCCCAGCCTGGTGGAGCCCATCCCAATGGAACAGCTCCCTCTTTCCCCAGTACTGGTGTCAGTGCCCCATGAACTGAAACCCCTTCCTCCCACACCACTCTTTGAACCATGCACTTAAACCTCTAATCTGTTTGTCCCTATGCCAATTTACACGTGGCTCAGGTAACAATCCAGAGATTATTACCTTTGAGTTTCTGTTTTTTCATTTGGATCCTAGCTCCTCAAACTCCCTCAGCAGAACCTCGTTCCTAGTTCTACCTATGTCGTTGGTTCCTACATGGACCACGACAGCTGGATCCTTCCCCTCCCACTCCAATTCTTCTCCAACCGCGAGGAGATGACTTTAACCCTGGCACCGGGCAGGCAACACAACCTTCAGAAGTCTCGGTCGCGGCTGGAGAGAACAGTATCTATCCCCCTGACTATACTGTCAGCTACCACAACTACAATCCCTTTCACTCCCCCCACTTGAATGGCCTCCTGACCATGGCGCCATGGTCAGCCTGCTCATCCATCCTGCAGGCTTTTCCCTCATCCACACAGGCAGCAAGAACCTTATATATGTTGGACAAGGGCAAAGGCGAGGCTCCTCCAGCACTGCACCTGGGGTCCCCTTACCTGCCTGAGTTGCACTCACACCCTCCTGTCCCTGACCACTAACCAGACCTGTACCACTACCTACCCAAAACTCTGAACTGAAGTTCCTCAAGATGCAGGCACTTGCTGCAAACGTGGTTGTCCGGGATCACAATGCTCTCCATAAACTCCCACATGCTGCAGTTGCGTCACATCACCTTCACTGCCATCCCTGTATGACCTTGTTCTATTTAATTAAATTGAATTAAATTTGTAATTAGGTAACTTAGTTTCCAGTGTAGTTTCTTGACTATTTACTTGATCTAGATTAAGTTAAGGGTACTGAAATTAAATATCCACATGTAACACAAAGCAGTACAAATAGTGTAGGCAAAAAGCAGCAACTCCTTCCCCCTCTTCTCCAAATTCCCACTCTTTCCAGATTCCCAACTAAAACACTCTGTTCAAGTCCACTCGGTTTAATCCCGCCCTGTGATGATGTCAGGAGTTCAGTGCCTTGCTGCTTTTAAGGATCCATGGGGTCTTTGTGCTTTTCTTTGCAAGGGTCTGTCACTAATGCTAAAAGTAGCTGCTTTTGGTGAGTTTGCTGCAATTTGTAGTGTTACAATTGATTGTCCATTTCAGTTGTATAATTTTAATACTTTAGTTGTATAAGTGTAGTGGTTTAAAACTCAGTCGTGGCTCGTAGTACTGACAGGCACGACGGCATTAATCTCAGTAGTGAATCGCAGCAGTGACGGCACGACTGCATTAATCTCAGTAGTGAATCGTACTAGTGACAGGCACGACTGCATTAATCTCAGCAGTGAATCATAGTAGTGACGGCACGACTGCATTAATCTCAGTAGTGAATCGTAGTACTGACAGGCACGACTGCATTAATCTCAGTAGTGAATCGTAGTACTGACAGGCACGACTGCATTAATCTCAGTAGTGAATCGTAG
>JASTWF010001692.1:0-65000 GCA_030390025.1 Squalus acanthias | reverse complement strand
CATGGACTGACTGGTGAAATGAGCAGACGCATGGCAGATGCAGTTTAATGTGGATAAGTGTGAAGTGATGCAGATTGGGAGGAACAATCTGGAGAGGCAGTATAATCTAAATAGTTGTATTTTGCGGTGGTTGCAAGATCAGAGGGACCTGGGGGTGCAAATGCACAAATCTTTGAAGGTGGTATTTCAAGTTGATAAGGCAGTTAAGAAGGCTTTGTAAATAAATAGGGGCATTGAATAGAAAAACAAGGAAGTTATGGTAAACCTTTATAAAAGAGTGGTTAGGCCTCAGCTGGAGTATTATGTACAATTATGGGCAGCACATTTTAGGAAGAATGTCAAGGACTTGGAGAGGCTTCAGAGGAGGTTTACCAGGATGATGGACTTAAGTCATGTGTTGAGATTGGAGAAGCTGGGATTGTTCTCCTTAGAGCTGAGAAGGTTAAAAGGAGATTTAACAGAGGTATTCAAAATTATGATGAGTTTTGATGTAGTAGATAAGGAGAAACTGTTTCCTCTGGCAAGTGGGTCGATAACCAGAGGTCATAGATTTAAAATAATTGCCAGGGGAAATGAGAATTTTTTTCACACAGAGTTGTTCTGATCTGCAACGCACTACCTGAAAGGGTGGTGGAAGCAGATTCCAAAGGAGCTTTCCAGCCGCGATTGGATATGTATTTGAGGAGGATTAATTTGCAGGATTATGGGGGAGAAAGCTGGGGTGTGGGACTAAATTGGCCAGCACTTTCAAAGAGCAGGCACGATGGGCCGAATGGGCCACTATGGCCCCCTACTGCGCTGTAGGATTGTCTGATTTTGCCGATCATTCTTTTCAGTTTGTACAGGTCTTACTGTAGTTTTGAAGCTGACGGCAATAAAGGGTAGGGCTTGTAGTATTTTGGGAGGCAGAGAGAGAAAGAAAGGAAGGTGGGGAAGTGAAAAGGAAAACAAAAGAAATATGAGTTCTTCTATGCTGTCTGATTCTATGAGCTAGCAAAAAGGAATACGTGACAAGAGTGCATTCCTTTAAGTAAAGAGAAAGCCAAGAATTAAATGCCTACGGCCACACTAGTCTGAAAACGCCCGATCTCGTCTGATCTCGGAAGCTAAGCAGAGTCAGGCCTGGTTAGTACTTGGATGGGAGACTGCCTGGGAATACCAGGTGCAGTAGGCTTTTGCTGCCAGCAGAGGCTGCTCACAGCTCCACACATTCACACACACTGCAGTTCATCAACCAACCATTTTGCTGCTCGCTCCTCCACACACACTCTCTCTCGCATTCCTTTGCCCATTTTTTTTGCTGCACCTTCTCCTGCTGCTACACAAAGGCAGAGGGGGCAAGACAGCGTGACGAAAAAAGCAGAAGAACAAAATAAGCTCGCAAAAAAGCACACAATTACACAGCAGAGAGGACAGATAAGGTACATAGAAGACTCGGAGGGACAAACAGCAACAGAAAAACAATTGTGTAGAAGGAGCAGAAATTACATGGAGGGACAAAGCAAAGCCCACGAGCATTGTTTTGGAATGCATGTGTGTTAATGCGAGGAGTGCTACAAATAAGGTTGACTCATTGCAGGCGTTCGTTGTCACATGGGGTTACGGTATACTAGTTGGAACACAGACCTGACTTGAACATGGGCAGGAATGGCGACTAAATATTCCTGCATACAATGTATTCAGGAGGGATGGGGAAGGGCAAAAGACCGAGGGGGCGGGGGTGTTGGCAGTATTGATCAAGAATAATATTACAGTTCTACAGAGGGAAGATATACTCGGGATTCAAAGTCTGAATCTATTTGGTTAGCGTTAAGGAACAGAAAAGGAGCTATTTCATTGCTGGGTCTTTACTATAGATCCCCAAATAATGAGGAGGAGATAGAGGAGCAAACCTGTTTGCAAATTTCAGTGATTGTGGAATGGAAACAAAGATTGGCCAGGAAAACATTACATGAGAATAGGCAGACCTTCAACGCTGAGATATTTCGGTACAAACCAAGCAATTTCCCGCAAGGAGGAAGAATTTAAGAATATTTCATTAGTGTAAAGTCGTCAGTTTTTTAGTACGTTAGGTATTTTTTCATTTTTAAAAGGTGCCTTCGTGTCCTTGCACCTAAAAAAAAAACACAGCTTAATTTTAAGCGTCTCCTGGAAAGCCCACAATCGGGCGCAAAATAGCGGAAACTCGTCATGGTGATTCATTTGATCTGGGGACGTGGCCAGTTTTGTGGGCGGAGCCGAGCTGTGATGTTTTTTAAACCAGTGCAAAAGATTGCAAAAAGTCAATTTGCACCGAACGCAATTTGCTCTTGAAATTCCTCGACTTTTGCACTGGTTTGTCCGATTTGGGGCGAATTGCGCTGATAAAACCAGCACAACCTAGCAGAAATTACAGGTTAATGTTGAAGTTTGCGGATGATACAACTCTTGGCAATGTAGTAAATAGTGAGCAGGATAGTAGCGGACTTGACCAGGACATGGACTGACTGGTGAAATGAGCAGACGCATGGCAGATGCAGTTTAATGTGGATAAGTGTGAAGTGATGCAGATTGGGAGGAACAATCTGGAGAGGCAGTATAATCTAAATAGTTGTATTTTGCGGTGGTTGCAAGATCAGAGGGACCTGGGGGTGCAAATGCACAAATCTTTGAAGGTGGTATTTCAAGTTGATAAGGCAGTTAAGAAGGCTTTGTAAATAAATAGGGGCATTGAATAGAAAAACAAGGAAGTTATGGTAAACCTTTATAAAAGAGTGGTTAGGCCTCAGCTGGAGTATTATGTACAATTATGGGCAGCACATTTTAGGAAGAATGTCAAGGACTTGGAGAGGCTTCAGAGGAGGTTTACCAGGATGATGGACTTAAGTCATGTGTTGAGATTGGAGAAGCTGGGATTGTTCTCCTTAGAGCTGAGAAGGTTAAAAGGAGATTTAACAGAGGTATTCAAAATTATGATGAGTTTTGATGTAGTAGATAAGGAGAAACTGTTTCCTCTGGCAAGTGGGTCGATAACCAGAGGTCATAGATTTAAAATAATTGCCAGGGGAAATGAGAATTTTTTTCACACAGAGTTGTTCTGATCTGCAACGCACTACCTGAAAGGGTGGTGGAAGCAGATTCCAAAGGAGCTTTCCAGCCGCGATTGGATATGTATTTGAGGAGGATTAATTTGCAGGATTATGGGGGAGAAAGCTGGGGTGTGGGACTAAATTGGCCAGCACTTTCAAAGAGCAGGCACGATGGGCCGAATGGGCCACTATGGCCCCCTACTGCGCTGTAGGATTGTCTGATTTTGCCGATCATTCTTTTCAGTTTGTACAGGTCTTACTGTAGTTTTGAAGCTGACGGCAATAAAGGGTAGGGCTTGTAGTATTTTGGGAGGCAGAGAGAGAAAGAAAGGAAGGTGGGGAAGTGAAAAGGAAAACAAAAGAAATATGAGTTCTTCTATGCTGTCTGATTCTATGAGCTAGCAAAAAGGAATACGTGACAAGAGTGCATTCCTTTAAGTAAAGAGAAAGCCAAGAATTAAATGCCTACGGCCACACTAGTCTGAAAACGCCCGATCTCGTCTGATCTCGGAAGCTAAGCAGAGTCAGGCCTGGTTAGTACTTGGATGGGAGACCGCCTGGGAATACCAGGTGCAGTAGGCTTTTGCTGCCAGCAGAGGCTGCTCACAGCTCCACACATTCACACACACTGCAGTTCATCAACCAACCATTTTGCTGCTCGCTCCTCCACACACACTCTCTCTCGCATTCCTTTGCCCATTTTTTTTGCTGCACCTTCTCCTGCTGCTACACAAAGGCAGAGGGGGCAAGACAGCGTGACGAAAAAAGCAGAAGAACAAAATAAGCTCGCAAAAAAGCACACAATTACACAGCAGAGAGGACAGATAAGGTACATAGAAGACTCGGAGGGACAAACAGCAACAGAAAAACAATTGTGTAGAAGGAGCAGAAATTACATGGAGGGACAAAGCAAAGCCCACGAGCATTGTTTTGGAATGCATGTGTGTTAATGCGAGGAGTGCTACAAATAAGGTTGACTCATTGCAGGCGTTCGTTGTCACATGGGGTTACGGTATACTAGTTGGAACACAGACCTGACTTGAACATGGGCAGGAATGGCGACTAAATATTCCTGCATACAATGTATTCAGGAGGGATGGGGAAGGGCAAAAGACCGAGGGGGCGGGGGTGTTGGCAGTATTGATCAAGAATAATATTACAGTTCTACAGAGGGAAGATATACTCGGGATTCAAAGTCTGAATCTATTTGGTTAGCGTTAAGGAACAGAAAAGGAGCTATTTCATTGCTGGGTCTTTACTATAGATCCCCAAATAATGAGGAGGAGATAGAGGAGCAAACCTGTTTGCAAATTTCAGTGATTGTGGAATGGAAACAAAGATTGGCCAGGAAAACATTACATGAGAATAGGCAGACCTTCAACGCTGAGATATTTCGGTACAAACCAAGCAATTTCCCGCAAGGAGGAAGAATTTAAGAATATTTCATTAGTGTAAAGTCGTCAGTTTTTTAGTACGTTAGGTATTTTTTCATTTTTAAAAGGTGCCTTCGTGTCCTTGCACCTAAAAAAAAAACACAGCTTAATTTTAAGCGTCTCCTGGAAAGCCCACAATCGGGCGCAAAATAGCGGAAACTCGTCATGGTGATTCATTTGATCTGGGGACGTGGCCAGTTTTGTGGGCGGAGCCGAGCTGTGATGTTTTTTAAACCAGTGCAAAAGATTGCAAAAAGTCAATTTGCACCGAACGCAATTTGCTCTTGAAATTCCTCGACTTTTGCACTGGTTTGTCCGATTTGGGGCGAATTGCGCTGATAAAACCAGCACAACCTAGCAGAAATTACAGGTTAATGTTGAAGTTTGCGGATGATACAACTCTTGGCAATGTAGTAAATAGTGAGCAGGATAGTAGCGGACTTGACCAGGACATGGACTGACTGGTGAAATGAGCAGACGCATGGCAGATGCAGTTTAATGTGGATAAGTGTGAAGTGATGCAGATTGGGAGGAACAATCTGGAGAGGCAGTATAATCTAAATAGTTGTATTTTGCGGTGGTTGCAAGATCAGAGGGACCTGGGGGTGCAAATGCACAAATCTTTGAAGGTGGTATTTCAAGTTGATAAGGCAGTTAAGAAGGCTTTGTAAATAAATAGGGGCATTGAATAGAAAAACAAGGAAGTTATGGTAAACCTTTATAAAAGAGTGGTTAGGCCTCAGCTGGAGTATTATGTACAATTATGGGCAGCACATTTTAGGAAGAATGTCAAGGACTTGGAGAGGCTTCAGAGGAGGTTTACCAGGATGATGGACTTAAGTCATGTGTTGAGATTGGAGAAGCTGGGATTGTTCTCCTTAGAGCTGAGAAGGTTAAAAGGAGATTTAACAGAGGTATTCAAAATTATGATGAGTTTTGATGTAGTAGATAAGGAGAAACTGTTTCCTCTGGCAAGTGGGTCGATAACCAGAGGTCATAGATTTAAAATAATTGCCAGGGGAAATGAGAATTTTTTTCACACAGAGTTGTTCTGATCTGCAACGCACTACCTGAAAGGGTGGTGGAAGCAGATTCCAAAGGAGCTTTCCAGCCGCGATTGGATATGTATTTGAGGAGGATTAATTTGCAGGATTATGGGGGAGAAAGCTGGGGTGTGGGACTAAATTGGCCAGCACTTTCAAAGAGCAGGCACGATGGGCCGAATGGGCCACTATGGCCCCCTACTGCGCTGTAGGATTGTCTGATTTTGCCGATCATTCTTTTCAGTTTGTACAGGTCTTACTGTAGTTTTGAAGCTGACGGCAATAAAGGGTAGGGCTTGTAGTATTTTGGGAGGCAGAGAGAGAAAGAAAGGAAGGTGGGGAAGTGAAAAGGAAAACAAAAGAAATATGAGTTCTTCTATGCTGTCTGATTCTATGAGCTAGCAAAAAGGAATACGTGACAAGAGTGCATTCCTTTAAGTAAAGAGAAAGCCAAGAATTAAATGCCTACGGCCACACTAGTCTGAAAACGCCCGATCTCGTCTGATCTCGGAAGCTAAGCAGAGTCAGGCCTGGTTAGTACTTGGATGGGAGACTGCCTGGGAATACCAGGTGCAGTAGGCTTTTGCTGCCAGCAGAGGCTGCTCACAGCTCCACACATTCACACACACTGCAGTTCATCAACCAACCATTTTGCTGCTCGCTCCTCCACACACACTCTCTCTCGCATTCCTTTGCCCATTTTTTTTGCTGCACCTTCTCCTGCTGCTACACAAAGGCAGAGGGGGCAAGACAGCGTGACGAAAAAAGCAGAAGAACAAAATAAGCTCGCAAAAAAGCACACAATTACACAGCAGAGAGGACAGATAAGGTACATAGAAGACTCGGAGGGACAAACAGCAACAGAAAAACAATTGTGTAGAAGGAGCAGAAATTACATGGAGGGACAAAGCAAAGCCCACGAGCATTGTTTTGGAATGCATGTGTGTTAATGCGAGGAGTGCTACAAATAAGGTTGACTCATTGCAGGCGTTCGTTGTCACATGGGGTTACGGTATACTAGTTGGAACACAGACCTGACTTGAACATGGGCAGGAATGGCGACTAAATATTCCTGCATACAATGTATTCAGGAGGGATGGGGAAGGGCAAAAGACCGAGGGGGCGGGGGTGTTGGCAGTATTGATCAAGAATAATATTACAGTTCTACAGAGGGAAGATATACTCGGGATTCAAAGTCTGAATCTATTTGGTTAGCGTTAAGGAACAGAAAAGGAGCTATTTCATTGCTGGGTCTTTACTATAGATCCCCAAATAATGAGGAGGAGATAGAGGAGCAAACCTGTTTGCAAATTTCAGTGATTGTGGAATGGAAACAAAGATTGGCCAGGAAAACATTACATGAGAATAGGCAGACCTTCAACGCTGAGATATTTCGGTACAAACCAAGCAATTTCCCGCAAGGAGGAAGAATTTAAGAATATTTCATTAGTGTAAAGTCGTCAGTTTTTTAGTACGTTAGGTATTTTTTCATTTTTAAAAGGTGCCTTCGTGTCCTTGCACCTAAAAAAAAAACACAGCTTAATTTTAAGCGTCTCCTGGAAAGCCCACAATCGGGCGCAAAATAGCGGAAACTCGTCATGGTGATTCATTTGATCTGGGGACGTGGCCAGTTTTGTGGGCGGAGCCGAGCTGTGATGTTTTTTAAACCAGTGCAAAAGATTGCAAAAAGTCAATTTGCACCGAACGCAATTTGCTCTTGAAATTCCTCGACTTTTGCACTGGTTTGTCCGATTTGGGGCGAATTGCGCTGATAAAACCAGCACAACCTAGCAGAAATTACAGGTTAATGTTGAAGTTTGCGGATGATACAACTCTTGGCAATGTAGTAAATAGTGAGCAGGATAGTAGCGGACTTGACCAGGACATGGACTGACTGGTGAAATGAGCAGACGCATGGCAGATGCAGTTTAATGTGGATAAGTGTGAAGTGATGCAGATTGGGAGGAACAATCTGGAGAGGCAGTATAATCTAAATAGTTGTATTTTGCGGTGGTTGCAAGATCAGAGGGACCTGGGGGTGCAAATGCACAAATCTTTGAAGGTGGTATTTCAAGTTGATAAGGCAGTTAAGAAGGCTTTGTAAATAAATAGGGGCATTGAATAGAAAAACAAGGAAGTTATGGTAAACCTTTATAAAAGAGTGGTTAGGCCTCAGCTGGAGTATTATGTACAATTATGGGCAGCACATTTTAGGAAGAATGTCAAGGACTTGGAGAGGCTTCAGAGGAGGTTTACCAGGATGATGGACTTAAGTCATGTGTTGAGATTGGAGAAGCTGGGATTGTTCTCCTTAGAGCTGAGAAGGTTAAAAGGAGATTTAACAGAGGTATTCAAAATTATGATGAGTTTTGATGTAGTAGATAAGGAGAAACTGTTTCCTCTGGCAAGTGGGTCGATAACCAGAGGTCATAGATTTAAAATAATTGCCAGGGGAAATGAGAATTTTTTTCACACAGAGTTGTTCTGATCTGCAACGCACTACCTGAAAGGGTGGTGGAAGCAGATTCCAAAGGAGCTTTCCAGCCGCGATTGGATATGTATTTGAGGAGGATTAATTTGCAGGATTATGGGGGAGAAAGCTGGGGTGTGGGACTAAATTGGCCAGCACTTTCAAAGAGCAGGCACGATGGGCCGAATGGGCCACTATGGCCCCCTACTGCGCTGTAGGATTGTCTGATTTTGCCGATCATTCTTTTCAGTTTGTACAGGTCTTACTGTAGTTTTGAAGCTGACGGCAATAAAGGGTAGGGCTTGTAGTATTTTGGGAGGCAGAGAGAGAAAGAAAGGAAGGTGGGGAAGTGAAAAGGAAAACAAAAGAAATATGAGTTCTTCTATGCTGTCTGATTCTATGAGCTAGCAAAAAGGAATACGTGACAAGAGTGCATTCCTTTAAGTAAAGAGAAAGCCAAGAATTAAATGCCTACGGCCACACTAGTCTGAAAACGCCCGATCTCGTCTGATCTCGGAAGCTAAGCAGAGTCAGGCCTGGTTAGTACTTGGATGGGAGACCTGCCTGGGAATACCAGGTGCAGTAGGCTTTTGCTGCCAGCAGAGGCTGCTCACAGCTCCACACATTCACACACACTGCAGTTCATCAACCAACCATTTTGCTGCTCGCTCCTCCACACACACTCTCTCTCGCATTCCTTTGCCCATTTTTTTTGCTGCACCTTCTCCTGCTGCTACACAAAGGCAGAGGGGGCAAGACAGCGTGACGAAAAAAGCAGAAGAACAAAATAAGCTCGCAAAAAAGCACACAATTACACAGCAGAGAGGACAGATAAGGTACATAGAAGACTCGGAGGGACAAACAGCAACAGAAAAACAATTGTGTAGAAGGAGCAGAAATTACATGGAGGGACAAAGCAAAGCCCACGAGCATTGTTTTGGAATGCATGTGTGTTAATGCGAGGAGTGCTACAAATAAGGTTGACTCATTGCAGGCGTTCGTTGTCACATGGGGTTACGGTATACTAGTTGGAACACAGACCTGACTTGAACATGGGCAGGAATGGCGACTAAATATTCCTGCATACAATGTATTCAGGAGGGATGGGGAAGGGCAAAAGACCGAGGGGGCGGGGGTGTTGGCAGTATTGATCAAGAATAATATTACAGTTCTACAGAGGGAAGATATACTCGGGATTCAAAGTCTGAATCTATTTGGTTAGCGTTAAGGAACAGAAAAGGAGCTATTTCATTGCTGGGTCTTTACTATAGATCCCCAAATAATGAGGAGGAGATAGAGGAGCAAACCTGTTTGCAAATTTCAGTGATTGTGGAATGGAAACAAAGATTGGCCAGGAAAACATTACATGAGAATAGGCAGACCTTCAACGCTGAGATATTTCGGTACAAACCAAGCAATTTCCCGCAAGGAGGAAGAATTTAAGAATATTTCATTAGTGTAAAGTCGTCAGTTTTTTAGTACGTTAGGTATTTTTTCATTTTTAAAAGGTGCCTTCGTGTCCTTGCACCTAAAAAAAAAACACAGCTTAATTTTAAGCGTCTCCTGGAAAGCCCACAATCGGGCGCAAAATAGCGGAAACTCGTCATGGTGATTCATTTGATCTGGGGACGTGGCCAGTTTTGTGGGCGGAGCCGAGCTGTGATGTTTTTTAAACCAGTGCAAAAGATTGCAAAAAGTCAATTTGCACCGAACGCAATTTGCTCTTGAAATTCCTCGACTTTTGCACTGGTTTGTCCGATTTGGGGCGAATTGCGCTGATAAAACCAGCACAACCTAGCAGAAATTACAGGTTAATGTTGAAGTTTGCGGATGATACAACTCTTGGCAATGTAGTAAATAGTGAGCAGGATAGTAGCGGACTTGACCAGGACATGGACTGACTGGTGAAATGAGCAGACGCATGGCAGATGCAGTTTAATGTGGATAAGTGTGAAGTGATGCAGATTGGGAGGAACAATCTGGAGAGGCAGTATAATCTAAATAGTTGTATTTTGCGGTGGTTGCAAGATCAGAGGGACCTGGGGGTGCAAATGCACAAATCTTTGAAGGTGGTATTTCAAGTTGATAAGGCAGTTAAGAAGGCTTTGTAAATAAATAGGGGCATTGAATAGAAAAACAAGGAAGTTATGGTAAACCTTTATAAAAGAGTGGTTAGGCCTCAGCTGGAGTATTATGTACAATTATGGGCAGCACATTTTAGGAAGAATGTCAAGGACTTGGAGAGGCTTCAGAGGAGGTTTACCAGGATGATGGACTTAAGTCATGTGTTGAGATTGGAGAAGCTGGGATTGTTCTCCTTAGAGCTGAGAAGGTTAAAAGGAGATTTAACAGAGGTATTCAAAATTATGATGAGTTTTGATGTAGTAGATAAGGAGAAACTGTTTCCTCTGGCAAGTGGGTCGATAACCAGAGGTCATAGATTTAAAATAATTGCCAGGGGAAATGAGAATTTTTTTCACACAGAGTTGTTCTGATCTGCAACGCACTACCTGAAAGGGTGGTGGAAGCAGATTCCAAAGGAGCTTTCCAGCCGCGATTGGATATGTATTTGAGGAGGATTAATTTGCAGGATTATGGGGGAGAAAGCTGGGGTGTGGGACTAAATTGGCCAGCACTTTCAAAGAGCAGGCACGATGGGCCGAATGGGCCACTATGGCCCCCTACTGCGCTGTAGGATTGTCTGATTTTGCCGATCATTCTTTTCAGTTTGTACAGGTCTTACTGTAGTTTTGAAGCTGACGGCAATAAAGGGTAGGGCTTGTAGTATTTTGGGAGGCAGAGAGAGAAAGAAAGGAAGGTGGGGAAGTGAAAAGGAAAACAAAAGAAATATGAGTTCTTCTATGCTGTCTGATTCTATGAGCTAGCAAAAAGGAATACGTGACAAGAGTGCATTCCTTTAAGTAAAGAGAAAGCCAAGAATTAAATGCCTACGGCCACACTAGTCTGAAAACGCCCGATCTCGTCTGATCTCGGAAGCTAAGCAGAGTCAGGCCTGGTTAGTACTTGGATGGGAGACTGCCTGGGAATACCAGGTGCAGTAGGCTTTTGCTGCCAGCAGAGGCTGCTCACAGCTCCACACATTCACACACACTGCAGTTCATCAACCAACCATTTTGCTGCTCGCTCCTCCACACACACTCTCTCTCGCATTCCTTTGCCCATTTTTTTTGCTGCACCTTCTCCTGCTGCTACACAAAGGCAGAGGGGGCAAGACAGCGTGACGAAAAAAGCAGAAGAACAAAATAAGCTCGCAAAAAAGCACACAATTACACAGCAGAGAGGACAGATAAGGTACATAGAAGACTCGGAGGGACAAACAGCAACAGAAAAACAATTGTGTAGAAGGAGCAGAAATTACATGGAGGGACAAAGCAAAGCCCACGAGCATTGTTTTGGAATGCATGTGTGTTAATGCGAGGAGTGCTACAAATAAGGTTGACTCATTGCAGGCGTTCGTTGTCACATGGGGTTACGGTATACTAGTTGGAACACAGACCTGACTTGAACATGGGCAGGAATGGCGACTAAATATTCCTGCATACAATGTATTCAGGAGGGATGGGGAAGGGCAAAAGACCGAGGGGGCGGGGGTGTTGGCAGTATTGATCAAGAATAATATTACAGTTCTACAGAGGGAAGATATACTCGGGATTCAAAGTCTGAATCTATTTGGTTAGCGTTAAGGAACAGAAAAGGAGCTATTTCATTGCTGGGTCTTTACTATAGATCCCCAAATAATGAGGAGGAGATAGAGGAGCAAACCTGTTTGCAAATTTCAGTGATTGTGGAATGGAAACAAAGATTGGCCAGGAAAACATTACATGAGAATAGGCAGACCTTCAACGCTGAGATATTTCGGTACAAACCAAGCAATTTCCCGCAAGGAGGAAGAATTTAAGAATATTTCATTAGTGTAAAGTCGTCAGTTTTTTAGTACGTTAGGTATTTTTTCATTTTTAAAAGGTGCCTTCGTGTCCTTGCACCTAAAAAAAAAACACAGCTTAATTTTAAGCGTCTCCTGGAAAGCCCACAATCGGGCGCAAAATAGCGGAAACTCGTCATGGTGATTCATTTGATCTGGGGACGTGGCCAGTTTTGTGGGCGGAGCCGAGCTGTGATGTTTTTTAAACCAGTGCAAAAGATTGCAAAAAGTCAATTTGCACCGAACGCAATTTGCTCTTGAAATTCCTCGACTTTTGCACTGGTTTGTCCGATTTGGGGCGAATTGCGCTGATAAAACCAGCACAACCTAGCAGAAATTACAGGTTAATGTTGAAGTTTGCGGATGATACAACTCTTGGCAATGTAGTAAATAGTGAGCAGGATAGTAGCGGACTTGACCAGGACATGGACTGACTGGTGAAATGAGCAGACGCATGGCAGATGCAGTTTAATGTGGATAAGTGTGAAGTGATGCAGATTGGGAGGAACAATCTGGAGAGGCAGTATAATCTAAATAGTTGTATTTTGCGGTGGTTGCAAGATCAGAGGGACCTGGGGGTGCAAATGCACAAATCTTTGAAGGTGGTATTTCAAGTTGATAAGGCAGTTAAGAAGGCTTTGTAAATAAATAGGGGCATTGAATAGAAAAACAAGGAAGTTATGGTAAACCTTTATAAAAGAGTGGTTAGGCCTCAGCTGGAGTATTATGTACAATTATGGGCAGCACATTTTAGGAAGAATGTCAAGGACTTGGAGAGGCTTCAGAGGAGGTTTACCAGGATGATGGACTTAAGTCATGTGTTGAGATTGGAGAAGCTGGGATTGTTCTCCTTAGAGCTGAGAAGGTTAAAAGGAGATTTAACAGAGGTATTCAAAATTATGATGAGTTTTGATGTAGTAGATAAGGAGAAACTGTTTCCTCTGGCAAGTGGGTCGATAACCAGAGGTCATAGATTTAAAATAATTGCCAGGGGAAATGAGAATTTTTTTCACACAGAGTTGTTCTGATCTGCAACGCACTACCTGAAAGGGTGGTGGAAGCAGATTCCAAAGGAGCTTTCCAGCCGCGATTGGATATGTATTTGAGGAGGATTAATTTGCAGGATTATGGGGGAGAAAGCTGGGGTGTGGGACTAAATTGGCCAGCACTTTCAAAGAGCAGGCACGATGGGCCGAATGGGCCACTATGGCCCCCTACTGCGCTGTAGGATTGTCTGATTTTGCCGATCATTCTTTTCAGTTTGTACAGGTCTTACTGTAGTTTTGAAGCTGACGGCAATAAAGGGTAGGGCTTGTAGTATTTTGGGAGGCAGAGAGAGAAAGAAAGGAAGGTGGGGAAGTGAAAAGGAAAACAAAAGAAATATGAGTTCTTCTATGCTGTCTGATTCTATGAGCTAGCAAAAAGGAATACGTGACAAGAGTGCATTCCTTTAAGTAAAGAGAAAGCCAAGAATTAAATGCCTACGGCCACACTAGTCTGAAAACGCCCGATCTCGTCTGATCTCGGAAGCTAAGCAGAGTCAGGCCTGGTTAGTACTTGGATGGGAGACCGCCTGGGAATACCAGGTGCAGTAGGCTTTTGCTGCCAGCAGAGGCTGCTCACAGCTCCACACATTCACACACACTGCAGTTCATCAACCAACCATTTTGCTGCTCGCTCCTCCACACACACTCTCTCTCGCATTCCTTTGCCCATTTTTTTTGCTGCACCTTCTCCTGCTGCTACACAAAGGCAGAGGGGGCAAGACAGCGTGACGAAAAAAGCAGAAGAACAAAATAAGCTCGCAAAAAAGCACACAATTACACAGCAGAGAGGACAGATAAGGTACATAGAAGACTCGGAGGGACAAACAGCAACAGAAAAACAATTGTGTAGAAGGAGCAGAAATTACATGGAGGGACAAAGCAAAGCCCACGAGCATTGTTTTGGAATGCATGTGTGTTAATGCGAGGAGTGCTACAAATAAGGTTGACTCATTGCAGGCGTTCGTTGTCACATGGGGTTACGGTATACTAGTTGGAACACAGACCTGACTTGAACATGGGCAGGAATGGCGACTAAATATTCCTGCATACAATGTATTCAGGAGGGATGGGGAAGGGCAAAAGACCGAGGGGGCGGGGGTGTTGGCAGTATTGATCAAGAATAATATTACAGTTCTACAGAGGGAAGATATACTCGGGATTCAAAGTCTGAATCTATTTGGTTAGCGTTAAGGAACAGAAAAGGAGCTATTTCATTGCTGGGTCTTTACTATAGATCCCCAAATAATGAGGAGGAGATAGAGGAGCAAACCTGTTTGCAAATTTCAGTGATTGTGGAATGGAAACAAAGATTGGCCAGGAAAACATTACATGAGAATAGGCAGACCTTCAACGCTGAGATATTTCGGTACAAACCAAGCAATTTCCCGCAAGGAGGAAGAATTTAAGAATATTTCATTAGTGTAAAGTCGTCAGTTTTTTAGTACGTTAGGTATTTTTTCATTTTTAAAAGGTGCCTTCGTGTCCTTGCACCTAAAAAAAAAACACAGCTTAATTTTAAGCGTCTCCTGGAAAGCCCACAATCGGGCGCAAAATAGCGGAAACTCGTCATGGTGATTCATTTGATCTGGGGACGTGGCCAGTTTTGTGGGCGGAGCCGAGCTGTGATGTTTTTTAAACCAGTGCAAAAGATTGCAAAAAGTCAATTTGCACCGAACGCAATTTGCTCTTGAAATTCCTCGACTTTTGCACTGGTTTGTCCGATTTGGGGCGAATTGCGCTGATAAAACCAGCACAACCTAGCAGAAATTACAGGTTAATGTTGAAGTTTGCGGATGATACAACTCTTGGCAATGTAGTAAATAGTGAGCAGGATAGTAGCGGACTTGACCAGGACATGGACTGACTGGTGAAATGAGCAGACGCATGGCAGATGCAGTTTAATGTGGATAAGTGTGAAGTGATGCAGATTGGGAGGAACAATCTGGAGAGGCAGTATAATCTAAATAGTTGTATTTTGCGGTGGTTGCAAGATCAGAGGGACCTGGGGGTGCAAATGCACAAATCTTTGAAGGTGGTATTTCAAGTTGATAAGGCAGTTAAGAAGGCTTTGTAAATAAATAGGGGCATTGAATAGAAAAACAAGGAAGTTATGGTAAACCTTTATAAAAGAGTGGTTAGGCCTCAGCTGGAGTATTATGTACAATTATGGGCAGCACATTTTAGGAAGAATGTCAAGGACTTGGAGAGGCTTCAGAGGAGGTTTACCAGGATGATGGACTTAAGTCATGTGTTGAGATTGGAGAAGCTGGGATTGTTCTCCTTAGAGCTGAGAAGGTTAAAAGGAGATTTAACAGAGGTATTCAAAATTATGATGAGTTTTGATGTAGTAGATAAGGAGAAACTGTTTCCTCTGGCAAGTGGGTCGATAACCAGAGGTCATAGATTTAAAATAATTGCCAGGGGAAATGAGAATTTTTTTCACACAGAGTTGTTCTGATCTGCAACGCACTACCTGAAAGGGTGGTGGAAGCAGATTCCAAAGGAGCTTTCCAGCCGCGATTGGATATGTATTTGAGGAGGATTAATTTGCAGGATTATGGGGGAGAAAGCTGGGGTGTGGGACTAAATTGGCCAGCACTTTCAAAGAGCAGGCACGATGGGCCGAATGGGCCACTATGGCCCCCTACTGCGCTGTAGGATTGTCTGATTTTGCCGATCATTCTTTTCAGTTTGTACAGGTCTTACTGTAGTTTTGAAGCTGACGGCAATAAAGGGTAGGGCTTGTAGTATTTTGGGAGGCAGAGAGAGAAAGAAAGGAAGGTGGGGAAGTGAAAAGGAAAACAAAAGAAATATGAGTTCTTCTATGCTGTCTGATTCTATGAGCTAGCAAAAAGGAATACGTGACAAGAGTGCATTCCTTTAAGTAAAGAGAAAGCCAAGAATTAAATGCCTACGGCCACACTAGTCTGAAAACGCCCGATCTCGTCTGATCTCGGAAGCTAAGCAGAGTCAGGCCTGGTTAGTACTTGGATGGGAGACCGCCTGGGAATACCAGGTGCAGTAGGCTTTTGCTGCCAGCAGAGGCTGCTCACAGCTCCACACATTCACACACACTGCAGTTCATCAACCAACCATTTTGCTGCTCGCTCCTCCACACACACTCTCTCTCGCATTCCTTTGCCCATTTTTTTTGCTGCACCTTCTCCTGCTGCTACACAAAGGCAGAGGGGGCAAGACAGCGTGACGAAAAAAGCAGAAGAACAAAATAAGCTCGCAAAAAAGCACACAATTACACAGCAGAGAGGACAGATAAGGTACATAGAAGACTCGGAGGGACAAACAGCAACAGAAAAACAATTGTGTAGAAGGAGCAGAAATTACATGGAGGGACAAAGCAAAGCCCACGAGCATTGTTTTGGAATGCATGTGTGTTAATGCGAGGAGTGCTACAAATAAGGTTGACTCATTGCAGGCGTTCGTTGTCACATGGGGTTACGGTATACTAGTTGGAACACAGACCTGACTTGAACATGGGCAGGAATGGCGACTAAATATTCCTGCATACAATGTATTCAGGAGGGATGGGGAAGGGCAAAAGACCGAGGGGGCGGGGGTGTTGGCAGTATTGATCAAGAATAATATTACAGTTCTACAGAGGGAAGATATACTCGGGATTCAAAGTCTGAATCTATTTGGTTAGCGTTAAGGAACAGAAAAGGAGCTATTTCATTGCTGGGTCTTTACTATAGATCCCCAAATAATGAGGAGGAGATAGAGGAGCAAACCTGTTTGCAAATTTCAGTGATTGTGGAATGGAAACAAAGATTGGCCAGGAAAACATTACATGAGAATAGGCAGACCTTCAACGCTGAGATATTTCGGTACAAACCAAGCAATTTCCCGCAAGGAGGAAGAATTTAAGAATATTTCATTAGTGTAAAGTCGTCAGTTTTTTAGTACGTTAGGTATTTTTTCATTTTTAAAAGGTGCCTTCGTGTCCTTGCACCTAAAAAAAAAACACAGCTTAATTTTAAGCGTCTCCTGGAAAGCCCACAATCGGGCGCAAAATAGCGGAAACTCGTCATGGTGATTCATTTGATCTGGGGACGTGGCCAGTTTTGTGGGCGGAGCCGAGCTGTGATGTTTTTTAAACCAGTGCAAAAGATTGCAAAAAGTCAATTTGCACCGAACGCAATTTGCTCTTGAAATTCCTCGACTTTTGCACTGGTTTGTCCGATTTGGGGCGAATTGCGCTGATAAAACCAGCACAACCTAGCAGAAATTACAGGTTAATGTTGAAGTTTGCGGATGATACAACTCTTGGCAATGTAGTAAATAGTGAGCAGGATAGTAGCGGACTTGACCAGGACATGGACTGACTGGTGAAATGAGCAGACGCATGGCAGATGCAGTTTAATGTGGATAAGTGTGAAGTGATGCAGATTGGGAGGAACAATCTGGAGAGGCAGTATAATCTAAATAGTTGTATTTTGCGGTGGTTGCAAGATCAGAGGGACCTGGGGGTGCAAATGCACAAATCTTTGAAGGTGGTATTTCAAGTTGATAAGGCAGTTAAGAAGGCTTTGTAAATAAATAGGGGCATTGAATAGAAAAACAAGGAAGTTATGGTAAACCTTTATAAAAGAGTGGTTAGGCCTCAGCTGGAGTATTATGTACAATTATGGGCAGCACATTTTAGGAAGAATGTCAAGGACTTGGAGAGGCTTCAGAGGAGGTTTACCAGGATGATGGACTTAAGTCATGTGTTGAGATTGGAGAAGCTGGGATTGTTCTCCTTAGAGCTGAGAAGGTTAAAAGGAGATTTAACAGAGGTATTCAAAATTATGATGAGTTTTGATGTAGTAGATAAGGAGAAACTGTTTCCTCTGGCAAGTGGGTCGATAACCAGAGGTCATAGATTTAAAATAATTGCCAGGGGAAATGAGAATTTTTTTCACACAGAGTTGTTCTGATCTGCAACGCACTACCTGAAAGGGTGGTGGAAGCAGATTCCAAAGGAGCTTTCCAGCCGCGATTGGATATGTATTTGAGGAGGATTAATTTGCAGGATTATGGGGGAGAAAGCTGGGGTGTGGGACTAAATTGGCCAGCACTTTCAAAGAGCAGGCACGATGGGCCGAATGGGCCACTATGGCCCCCTACTGCGCTGTAGGATTGTCTGATTTTGCCGATCATTCTTTTCAGTTTGTACAGGTCTTACTGTAGTTTTGAAGCTGACGGCAATAAAGGGTAGGGCTTGTAGTATTTTGGGAGGCAGAGAGAGAAAGAAAGGAAGGTGGGGAAGTGAAAAGGAAAACAAAAGAAATATGAGTTCTTCTATGCTGTCTGATTCTATGAGCTAGCAAAAAGGAATACGTGACAAGAGTGCATTCCTTTAAGTAAAGAGAAAGCCAAGAATTAAATGCCTACGGCCACACTAGTCTGAAAACGCCCGATCTCGTCTGATCTCGGAAGCTAAGCAGAGTCAGGCCTGGTTAGTACTTGGATGGGAGACCTGGGGAGACCACCTGGGAATACCAGGTGCAGTAGGCTTTTGCTGCCAGCAGAGGCTGCTCACAGCTCCACACATTCACACACACTGCAGTTCATCAACCAACCATTTTGCTGCTCGCTCCTCCACACACACTCTCTCTCGCATTCCTTTGCCCATTTTTTTTGCTGCACCTTCTCCTGCTGCTACACAAAGGCAGAGGGGGCAAGACAGCGTGACGAAAAAAGCAGAAGAACAAAATAAGCTCGCAAAAAAGCACACAATTACACAGCAGAGAGGACAGATAAGGTACATAGAAGACTCGGAGGGACAAACAGCAACAGAAAAACAATTGTGTAGAAGGAGCAGAAATTACATGGAGGGACAAAGCAAAGCCCACGAGCATTGTTTTGGAATGCATGTGTGTTAATGCGAGGAGTGCTACAAATAAGGTTGACTCATTGCAGGCGTTCGTTGTCACATGGGGTTACGGTATACTAGTTGGAACACAGACCTGACTTGAACATGGGCAGGAATGGCGACTAAATATTCCTGCATACAATGTATTCAGGAGGGATGGGGAAGGGCAAAAGACCGAGGGGGCGGGGGTGTTGGCAGTATTGATCAAGAATAATATTACAGTTCTACAGAGGGAAGATATACTCGGGATTCAAAGTCTGAATCTATTTGGTTAGCGTTAAGGAACAGAAAAGGAGCTATTTCATTGCTGGGTCTTTACTATAGATCCCCAAATAATGAGGAGGAGATAGAGGAGCAAACCTGTTTGCAAATTTCAGTGATTGTGGAATGGAAACAAAGATTGGCCAGGAAAACATTACATGAGAATAGGCAGACCTTCAACGCTGAGATATTTCGGTACAAACCAAGCAATTTCCCGCAAGGAGGAAGAATTTAAGAATATTTCATTAGTGTAAAGTCGTCAGTTTTTTAGTACGTTAGGTATTTTTTCATTTTTAAAAGGTGCCTTCGTGTCCTTGCACCTAAAAAAAAAACACAGCTTAATTTTAAGCGTCTCCTGGAAAGCCCACAATCGGGCGCAAAATAGCGGAAACTCGTCATGGTGATTCATTTGATCTGGGGACGTGGCCAGTTTTGTGGGCGGAGCCGAGCTGTGATGTTTTTTAAACCAGTGCAAAAGATTGCAAAAAGTCAATTTGCACCGAACGCAATTTGCTCTTGAAATTCCTCGACTTTTGCACTGGTTTGTCCGATTTGGGGCGAATTGCGCTGATAAAACCAGCACAACCTAGCAGAAATTACAGGTTAATGTTGAAGTTTGCGGATGATACAACTCTTGGCAATGTAGTAAATAGTGAGCAGGATAGTAGCGGACTTGACCAGGACATGGACTGACTGGTGAAATGAGCAGACGCATGGCAGATGCAGTTTAATGTGGATAAGTGTGAAGTGATGCAGATTGGGAGGAACAATCTGGAGAGGCAGTATAATCTAAATAGTTGTATTTTGCGGTGGTTGCAAGATCAGAGGGACCTGGGGGTGCAAATGCACAAATCTTTGAAGGTGGTATTTCAAGTTGATAAGGCAGTTAAGAAGGCTTTGTAAATAAATAGGGGCATTGAATAGAAAAACAAGGAAGTTATGGTAAACCTTTATAAAAGAGTGGTTAGGCCTCAGCTGGAGTATTATGTACAATTATGGGCAGCACATTTTAGGAAGAATGTCAAGGACTTGGAGAGGCTTCAGAGGAGGTTTACCAGGATGATGGACTTAAGTCATGTGTTGAGATTGGAGAAGCTGGGATTGTTCTCCTTAGAGCTGAGAAGGTTAAAAGGAGATTTAACAGAGGTATTCAAAATTATGATGAGTTTTGATGTAGTAGATAAGGAGAAACTGTTTCCTCTGGCAAGTGGGTCGATAACCAGAGGTCATAGATTTAAAATAATTGCCAGGGGAAATGAGAATTTTTTTCACACAGAGTTGTTCTGATCTGCAACGCACTACCTGAAAGGGTGGTGGAAGCAGATTCCAAAGGAGCTTTCCAGCCGCGATTGGATATGTATTTGAGGAGGATTAATTTGCAGGATTATGGGGGAGAAAGCTGGGGTGTGGGACTAAATTGGCCAGCACTTTCAAAGAGCAGGCACGATGGGCCGAATGGGCCACTATGGCCCCCTACTGCGCTGTAGGATTGTCTGATTTTGCCGATCATTCTTTTCAGTTTGTACAGGTCTTACTGTAGTTTTGAAGCTGACGGCAATAAAGGGTAGGGCTTGTAGTATTTTGGGAGGCAGAGAGAGAAAGAAAGGAAGGTGGGGAAGTGAAAAGGAAAACAAAAGAAATATGAGTTCTTCTATGCTGTCTGATTCTATGAGCTAGCAAAAAGGAATACGTGACAAGAGTGCATTCCTTTAAGTAAAGAGAAAGCCAAGAATTAAATGCCTACGGCCACACTAGTCTGAAAACGCCCGATCTCGTCTGATCTCGGAAGCTAAGCAGAGTCAGGCCTGGTTAGTACTTGGATGGGAGACCGCCTGGGAATACCAGGTGCAGTAGGCTTTTGCTGCCAGCAGAGGCTGCTCACAGCTCCACACATTCACACACACTGCAGTTCATCAACCAACCATTTTGCTGCTCGCTCCTCCACACACACTCTCTCTCGCATTCCTTTGCCCATTTTTTTTGCTGCACCTTCTCCTGCTGCTACACAAAGGCAGAGGGGGCAAGACAGCGTGACGAAAAAAGCAGAAGAACAAAATAAGCTCGCAAAAAAGCACACAATTACACAGCAGAGAGGACAGATAAGGTACATAGAAGACTCGGAGGGACAAACAGCAACAGAAAAACAATTGTGTAGAAGGAGCAGAAATTACATGGAGGGACAAAGCAAAGCCCACGAGCATTGTTTTGGAATGCATGTGTGTTAATGCGAGGAGTGCTACAAATAAGGTTGACTCATTGCAGGCGTTCGTTGTCACATGGGGTTACGGTATACTAGTTGGAACACAGACCTGACTTGAACATGGGCAGGAATGGCGACTAAATATTCCTGCATACAATGTATTCAGGAGGGATGGGGAAGGGCAAAAGACCGAGGGGGCGGGGGTGTTGGCAGTATTGATCAAGAATAATATTACAGTTCTACAGAGGGAAGATATACTCGGGATTCAAAGTCTGAATCTATTTGGTTAGCGTTAAGGAACAGAAAAGGAGCTATTTCATTGCTGGGTCTTTACTATAGATCCCCAAATAATGAGGAGGAGATAGAGGAGCAAACCTGTTTGCAAATTTCAGTGATTGTGGAATGGAAACAAAGATTGGCCAGGAAAACATTACATGAGAATAGGCAGACCTTCAACGCTGAGATATTTCGGTACAAACCAAGCAATTTCCCGCAAGGAGGAAGAATTTAAGAATATTTCATTAGTGTAAAGTCGTCAGTTTTTTAGTACGTTAGGTATTTTTTCATTTTTAAAAGGTGCCTTCGTGTCCTTGCACCTAAAAAAAAAACACAGCTTAATTTTAAGCGTCTCCTGGAAAGCCCACAATCGGGCGCAAAATAGCGGAAACTCGTCATGGTGATTCATTTGATCTGGGGACGTGGCCAGTTTTGTGGGCGGAGCCGAGCTGTGATGTTTTTTAAACCAGTGCAAAAGATTGCAAAAAGTCAATTTGCACCGAACGCAATTTGCTCTTGAAATTCCTCGACTTTTGCACTGGTTTGTCCGATTTGGGGCGAATTGCGCTGATAAAACCAGCACAACCTAGCAGAAATTACAGGTTAATGTTGAAGTTTGCGGATGATACAACTCTTGGCAATGTAGTAAATAGTGAGCAGGATAGTAGCGGACTTGACCAGGACATGGACTGACTGGTGAAATGAGCAGACGCATGGCAGATGCAGTTTAATGTGGATAAGTGTGAAGTGATGCAGATTGGGAGGAACAATCTGGAGAGGCAGTATAATCTAAATAGTTGTATTTTGCGGTGGTTGCAAGATCAGAGGGACCTGGGGGTGCAAATGCACAAATCTTTGAAGGTGGTATTTCAAGTTGATAAGGCAGTTAAGAAGGCTTTGTAAATAAATAGGGGCATTGAATAGAAAAACAAGGAAGTTATGGTAAACCTTTATAAAAGAGTGGTTAGGCCTCAGCTGGAGTATTATGTACAATTATGGGCAGCACATTTTAGGAAGAATGTCAAGGACTTGGAGAGGCTTCAGAGGAGGTTTACCAGGATGATGGACTTAAGTCATGTGTTGAGATTGGAGAAGCTGGGATTGTTCTCCTTAGAGCTGAGAAGGTTAAAAGGAGATTTAACAGAGGTATTCAAAATTATGATGAGTTTTGATGTAGTAGATAAGGAGAAACTGTTTCCTCTGGCAAGTGGGTCGATAACCAGAGGTCATAGATTTAAAATAATTGCCAGGGGAAATGAGAATTTTTTTCACACAGAGTTGTTCTGATCTGCAACGCACTACCTGAAAGGGTGGTGGAAGCAGATTCCAAAGGAGCTTTCCAGCCGCGATTGGATATGTATTTGAGGAGGATTAATTTGCAGGATTATGGGGGAGAAAGCTGGGGTGTGGGACTAAATTGGCCAGCACTTTCAAAGAGCAGGCACGATGGGCCGAATGGGCCACTATGGCCCCCTACTGCGCTGTAGGATTGTCTGATTTTGCCGATCATTCTTTTCAGTTTGTACAGGTCTTACTGTAGTTTTGAAGCTGACGGCAATAAAGGGTAGGGCTTGTAGTATTTTGGGAGGCAGAGAGAGAAAGAAAGGAAGGTGGGGAAGTGAAAAGGAAAACAAAAGAAATATGAGTTCTTCTATGCTGTCTGATTCTATGAGCTAGCAAAAAGGAATACGTGACAAGAGTGCATTCCTTTAAGTAAAGAGAAAGCCAAGAATTAAATGCCTACGGCCACACTAGTCTGAAAACGCCCGATCTCGTCTGATCTCGGAAGCTAAGCAGAGTCAGGCCTGGTTAGTACTTGGATGGGAGACCTGGGGAGACCACCTGGGAATACCAGGTGCAGTAGGCTTTTGCTGCCAGCAGAGGCTGCTCACAGCTCCACACATTCACACACACTGCAGTTCATCAACCAACCATTTTGCTGCTCGCTCCTCCACACACACTCTCTCTCGCATTCCTTTGCCCATTTTTTTTGCTGCACCTTCTCCTGCTGCTACACAAAGGCAGAGGGGGCAAGACAGCGTGACGAAAAAAGCAGAAGAACAAAATAAGCTCGCAAAAAAGCACACAATTACACAGCAGAGAGGACAGATAAGGTACATAGAAGACTCGGAGGGACAAACAGCAACAGAAAAACAATTGTGTAGAAGGAGCAGAAATTACATGGAGGGACAAAGCAAAGCCCACGAGCATTGTTTTGGAATGCATGTGTGTTAATGCGAGGAGTGCTACAAATAAGGTTGACTCATTGCAGGCGTTCGTTGTCACATGGGGTTACGGTATACTAGTTGGAACACAGACCTGACTTGAACATGGGCAGGAATGGCGACTAAATATTCCTGCATACAATGTATTCAGGAGGGATGGGGAAGGGCAAAAGACCGAGGGGGCGGGGGTGTTGGCAGTATTGATCAAGAATAATATTACAGTTCTACAGAGGGAAGATATACTCGGGATTCAAAGTCTGAATCTATTTGGTTAGCGTTAAGGAACAGAAAAGGAGCTATTTCATTGCTGGGTCTTTACTATAGATCCCCAAATAATGAGGAGGAGATAGAGGAGCAAACCTGTTTGCAAATTTCAGTGATTGTGGAATGGAAACAAAGATTGGCCAGGAAAACATTACATGAGAATAGGCAGACCTTCAACGCTGAGATATTTCGGTACAAACCAAGCAATTTCCCGCAAGGAGGAAGAATTTAAGAATATTTCATTAGTGTAAAGTCGTCAGTTTTTTAGTACGTTAGGTATTTTTTCATTTTTAAAAGGTGCCTTCGTGTCCTTGCACCTAAAAAAAAAACACAGCTTAATTTTAAGCGTCTCCTGGAAAGCCCACAATCGGGCGCAAAATAGCGGAAACTCGTCATGGTGATTCATTTGATCTGGGGACGTGGCCAGTTTTGTGGGCGGAGCCGAGCTGTGATGTTTTTTAAACCAGTGCAAAAGATTGCAAAAAGTCAATTTGCACCGAACGCAATTTGCTCTTGAAATTCCTCGACTTTTGCACTGGTTTGTCCGATTTGGGGCGAATTGCGCTGATAAAACCAGCACAACCTAGCAGAAATTACAGGTTAATGTTGAAGTTTGCGGATGATACAACTCTTGGCAATGTAGTAAATAGTGAGCAGGATAGTAGCGGACTTGACCAGGACATGGACTGACTGGTGAAATGAGCAGACGCATGGCAGATGCAGTTTAATGTGGATAAGTGTGAAGTGATGCAGATTGGGAGGAACAATCTGGAGAGGCAGTATAATCTAAATAGTTGTATTTTGCGGTGGTTGCAAGATCAGAGGGACCTGGGGGTGCAAATGCACAAATCTTTGAAGGTGGTATTTCAAGTTGATAAGGCAGTTAAGAAGGCTTTGTAAATAAATAGGGGCATTGAATAGAAAAACAAGGAAGTTATGGTAAACCTTTATAAAAGAGTGGTTAGGCCTCAGCTGGAGTATTATGTACAATTATGGGCAGCACATTTTAGGAAGAATGTCAAGGACTTGGAGAGGCTTCAGAGGAGGTTTACCAGGATGATGGACTTAAGTCATGTGTTGAGATTGGAGAAGCTGGGATTGTTCTCCTTAGAGCTGAGAAGGTTAAAAGGAGATTTAACAGAGGTATTCAAAATTATGATGAGTTTTGATGTAGTAGATAAGGAGAAACTGTTTCCTCTGGCAAGTGGGTCGATAACCAGAGGTCATAGATTTAAAATAATTGCCAGGGGAAATGAGAATTTTTTTCACACAGAGTTGTTCTGATCTGCAACGCACTACCTGAAAGGGTGGTGGAAGCAGATTCCAAAGGAGCTTTCCAGCCGCGATTGGATATGTATTTGAGGAGGATTAATTTGCAGGATTATGGGGGAGAAAGCTGGGGTGTGGGACTAAATTGGCCAGCACTTTCAAAGAGCAGGCACGATGGGCCGAATGGGCCACTATGGCCCCCTACTGCGCTGTAGGATTGTCTGATTTTGCCGATCATTCTTTTCAGTTTGTACAGGTCTTACTGTAGTTTTGAAGCTGACGGCAATAAAGGGTAGGGCTTGTAGTATTTTGGGAGGCAGAGAGAGAAAGAAAGGAAGGTGGGGAAGTGAAAAGGAAAACAAAAGAAATATGAGTTCTTCTATGCTGTCTGATTCTATGAGCTAGCAAAAAGGAATACGTGACAAGAGTGCATTCCTTTAAGTAAAGAGAAAGCCAAGAATTAAATGCCTACGGCCACACTAGTCTGAAAACGCCCGATCTCGTCTGATCTCGGAAGCTAAGCAGAGTCAGGCCTGGTTAGTACTTGGATGGGAGACCGCCTGGGAATACCAGGTGCAGTAGGCTTTTGCTGCCAGCAGAGGCTGCTCACAGCTCCACACATTCACACACACTGCAGTTCATCAACCAACCATTTTGCTGCTCGCTCCTCCACACACACTCTCTCTCGCATTCCTTTGCCCATTTTTTTTGCTGCACCTTCTCCTGCTGCTACACAAAGGCAGAGGGGGCAAGACAGCGTGACGAAAAAAGCAGAAGAACAAAATAAGCTCGCAAAAAAGCACACAATTACACAGCAGAGAGGACAGATAAGGTACATAGAAGACTCGGAGGGACAAACAGCAACAGAAAAACAATTGTGTAGAAGGAGCAGAAATTACATGGAGGGACAAAGCAAAGCCCACGAGCATTGTTTTGGAATGCATGTGTGTTAATGCGAGGAGTGCTACAAATAAGGTTGACTCATTGCAGGCGTTCGTTGTCACATGGGGTTACGGTATACTAGTTGGAACACAGACCTGACTTGAACATGGGCAGGAATGGCGACTAAATATTCCTGCATACAATGTATTCAGGAGGGATGGGGAAGGGCAAAAGACCGAGGGGGCGGGGGTGTTGGCAGTATTGATCAAGAATAATATTACAGTTCTACAGAGGGAAGATATACTCGGGATTCAAAGTCTGAATCTATTTGGTTAGCGTTAAGGAACAGAAAAGGAGCTATTTCATTGCTGGGTCTTTACTATAGATCCCCAAATAATGAGGAGGAGATAGAGGAGCAAACCTGTTTGCAAATTTCAGTGATTGTGGAATGGAAACAAAGATTGGCCAGGAAAACATTACATGAGAATAGGCAGACCTTCAACGCTGAGATATTTCGGTACAAACCAAGCAATTTCCCGCAAGGAGGAAGAATTTAAGAATATTTCATTAGTGTAAAGTCGTCAGTTTTTTAGTACGTTAGGTATTTTTTCATTTTTAAAAGGTGCCTTCGTGTCCTTGCACCTAAAAAAAAAACACAGCTTAATTTTAAGCGTCTCCTGGAAAGCCCACAATCGGGCGCAAAATAGCGGAAACTCGTCATGGTGATTCATTTGATCTGGGGACGTGGCCAGTTTTGTGGGCGGAGCCGAGCTGTGATGTTTTTTAAACCAGTGCAAAAGATTGCAAAAAGTCAATTTGCACCGAACGCAATTTGCTCTTGAAATTCCTCGACTTTTGCACTGGTTTGTCCGATTTGGGGCGAATTGCGCTGATAAAACCAGCACAACCTAGCAGAAATTACAGGTTAATGTTGAAGTTTGCGGATGATACAACTCTTGGCAATGTAGTAAATAGTGAGCAGGATAGTAGCGGACTTGACCAGGACATGGACTGACTGGTGAAATGAGCAGACGCATGGCAGATGCAGTTTAATGTGGATAAGTGTGAAGTGATGCAGATTGGGAGGAACAATCTGGAGAGGCAGTATAATCTAAATAGTTGTATTTTGCGGTGGTTGCAAGATCAGAGGGACCTGGGGGTGCAAATGCACAAATCTTTGAAGGTGGTATTTCAAGTTGATAAGGCAGTTAAGAAGGCTTTGTAAATAAATAGGGGCATTGAATAGAAAAACAAGGAAGTTATGGTAAACCTTTATAAAAGAGTGGTTAGGCCTCAGCTGGAGTATTATGTACAATTATGGGCAGCACATTTTAGGAAGAATGTCAAGGACTTGGAGAGGCTTCAGAGGAGGTTTACCAGGATGATGGACTTAAGTCATGTGTTGAGATTGGAGAAGCTGGGATTGTTCTCCTTAGAGCTGAGAAGGTTAAAAGGAGATTTAACAGAGGTATTCAAAATTATGATGAGTTTTGATGTAGTAGATAAGGAGAAACTGTTTCCTCTGGCAAGTGGGTCGATAACCAGAGGTCATAGATTTAAAATAATTGCCAGGGGAAATGAGAATTTTTTTCACACAGAGTTGTTCTGATCTGCAACGCACTACCTGAAAGGGTGGTGGAAGCAGATTCCAAAGGAGCTTTCCAGCCGCGATTGGATATGTATTTGAGGAGGATTAATTTGCAGGATTATGGGGGAGAAAGCTGGGGTGTGGGACTAAATTGGCCAGCACTTTCAAAGAGCAGGCACGATGGGCCGAATGGGCCACTATGGCCCCCTACTGCGCTGTAGGATTGTCTGATTTTGCCGATCATTCTTTTCAGTTTGTACAGGTCTTACTGTAGTTTTGAAGCTGACGGCAATAAAGGGTAGGGCTTGTAGTATTTTGGGAGGCAGAGAGAGAAAGAAAGGAAGGTGGGGAAGTGAAAAGGAAAACAAAAGAAATATGAGTTCTTCTATGCTGTCTGATTCTATGAGCGAGCAAAAAGGAATACGTGACAAGAGTGCATTCCTTTAAGTAAAGAGAAAGCCAAGAATTAAATGCCTACGGCCACACTAGTCTGAAAACGCCCGATCTCGTCTGATCTCGGAAGCTAAGCAGAGTCAGGCCTGGTTAGTACTTGGATGGGAGACCGCCTGGGAATACCAGGTGCAGTAGGCTTTTGCTGCCAGCAGAGGCTGCTCACAGCTCCACACATTCACACACACTGCAGTTCATCAACCAACCATTTTGCTGCTCGCTCCTCCACACACACTCTCTCTCGCATTCCTTTGCCCATTTTTTTTGCTGCACCTTCTCCTGCTGCTACACAAAGGCAGAGGGGGCAAGACAGCGTGACGAAAAAAGCAGAAGAACAAAATAAGCTCGCAAAAAAGCACACAATTACACAGCAGAGAGGACAGATAAGGTACATAGAAGACTCGGAGGGACAAACAGCAACAGAAAAACAATTGTGTAGAAGGAGCAGAAATTACATGGAGGGACAAAGCAAAGCCCACGAGCATTGTTTTGGAATGCATGTGTGTTAATGCGAGGAGTGCTACAAATAAGGTTGACTCATTGCAGGCGTTCGTTGTCACATGGGGTTACGGTATACTAGTTGGAACACAGACCTGACTTGAACATGGGCAGGAATGGCGACTAAATATTCCTGCATACAATGTATTCAGGAGGGATGGGGAAGGGCAAAAGACCGAGGGGGCGGGGGTGTTGGCAGTATTGATCAAGAATAATATTACAGTTCTACAGAGGGAAGATATACTCGGGATTCAAAGTCTGAATCTATTTGGTTAGCGTTAAGGAACAGAAAAGGAGCTATTTCATTGCTGGGTCTTTACTATAGATCCCCAAATAATGAGGAGGAGATAGAGGAGCAAACCTGTTTGCAAATTTCAGTGATTGTGGAATGGAAACAAAGATTGGCCAGGAAAACATTACATGAGAATAGGCAGACCTTCAACGCTGAGATATTTCGGTACAAACCAAGCAATTTCCCGCAAGGAGGAAGAATTTAAGAATATTTCATTAGTGTAAAGTCGTCAGTTTTTTAGTACGTTAGGTATTTTTTCATTTTTAAAAGGTGCCTTCGTGTCCTTGCACCTAAAAAAAAAACACAGCTTAATTTTAAGCGTCTCCTGGAAAGCCCACAATCGGGCGCAAAATAGCGGAAACTCGTCATGGTGATTCATTTGATCTGGGGACGTGGCCAGTTTTGTGGGCGGAGCCGAGCTGTGATGTTTTTTAAACCAGTGCAAAAGATTGCAAAAAGTCAATTTGCACCGAACGCAATTTGCTCTTGAAATTCCTCGACTTTTGCACTGGTTTGTCCGATTTGGGGCGAATTGCGCTGATAAAACCAGCACAACCTAGCAGAAATTACAGGTTAATGTTGAAGTTTGCGGATGATACAACTCTTGGCAATGTAGTAAATAGTGAGCAGGATAGTAGCGGACTTGACCAGGACATGGACTGACTGGTGAAATGAGCAGACGCATGGCAGATGCAGTTTAATGTGGATAAGTGTGAAGTGATGCAGATTGGGAGGAACAATCTGGAGAGGCAGTATAATCTAAATAGTTGTATTTTGCGGTGGTTGCAAGATCAGAGGGACCTGGGGGTGCAAATGCACAAATCTTTGAAGGTGGTATTTCAAGTTGATAAGGCAGTTAAGAAGGCTTTGTAAATAAATAGGGGCATTGAATAGAAAAACAAGGAAGTTATGGTAAACCTTTATAAAAGAGTGGTTAGGCCTCAGCTGGAGTATTATGTACAATTATGGGCAGCACATTTTAGGAAGAATGTCAAGGACTTGGAGAGGCTTCAGAGGAGGTTTACCAGGATGATGGACTTAAGTCATGTGTTGAGATTGGAGAAGCTGGGATTGTTCTCCTTAGAGCTGAGAAGGTTAAAAGGAGATTTAACAGAGGTATTCAAAATTATGATGAGTTTTGATGTAGTAGATAAGGAGAAACTGTTTCCTCTGGCAAGTGGGTCGATAACCAGAGGTCATAGATTTAAAATAATTGCCAGGGGAAATGAGAATTTTTTTCACACAGAGTTGTTCTGATCTGCAACGCACTACCTGAAAGGGTGGTGGAAGCAGATTCCAAAGGAGCTTTCCAGCCGCGATTGGATATGTATTTGAGGAGGATTAATTTGCAGGATTATGGGGGAGAAAGCTGGGGTGTGGGACTAAATTGGCCAGCACTTTCAAAGAGCAGGCACGATGGGCCGAATGGGCCACTATGGCCCCCTACTGCGCTGTAGGATTGTCTGATTTTGCCGATCATTCTTTTCAGTTTGTACAGGTCTTACTGTAGTTTTGAAGCTGACGGCAATAAAGGGTAGGGCTTGTAGTATTTTGGGAGGCAGAGAGAGAAAGAAAGGAAGGTGGGGAAGTGAAAAGGAAAACAAAAGAAATATGAGTTCTTCTATGCTGTCTGATTCTATGAGCTAGCAAAAAGGAATACGTGACAAGAGTGCATTCCTTTAAGTAAAGAGAAAGCCAAGAATTAAATGCCTACGGCCACACTAGTCTGAAAACGCCCGATCTCGTCTGATCTCGGAAGCTAAGCAGAGTCAGGCCTGGTTAGTACTTGGATGGGAGACCGCCTGGGAATACCAGGTGCAGTAGGCTTTTGCTGCCAGCAGAGGCTGCTCACAGCTCCACACATTCACACACACTGCAGTTCATCAACCAACCATTTTGCTGCTCGCTCCTCCACACACACTCTCTCTCGCATTCCTTTGCCCATTTTTTTTGCTGCACCTTCTCCTGCTGCTACACAAAGGCAGAGGGGGCAAGACAGCGTGACGAAAAAAGCAGAAGAACAAAATAAGCTCGCAAAAAAGCACACAATTACACAGCAGAGAGGACAGATAAGGTACATAGAAGACTCGGAGGGACAAACAGCAACAGAAAAACAATTGTGTAGAAGGAGCAGAAATTACATGGAGGGACAAAGCAAAGCCCACGAGCATTGTTTTGGAATGCATGTGTGTTAATGCGAGGAGTGCTACAAATAAGGTTGACTCATTGCAGGCGTTCGTTGTCACATGGGGTTACGGTATACTAGTTGGAACACAGACCTGACTTGAACATGGGCAGGAATGGCGACTAAATATTCCTGCATACAATGTATTCAGGAGGGATGGGGAAGGGCAAAAGACCGAGGGGGCGGGGGTGTTGGCAGTATTGATCAAGAATAATATTACAGTTCTACAGAGGGAAGATATACTCGGGATTCAAAGTCTGAATCTATTTGGTTAGCGTTAAGGAACAGAAAAGGAGCTATTTCATTGCTGGGTCTTTACTATAGATCCCCAAATAATGAGGAGGAGATAGAGGAGCAAACCTGTTTGCAAATTTCAGTGATTGTGGAATGGAAACAAAGATTGGCCAGGAAAACATTACATGAGAATAGGCAGACCTTCAACGCTGAGATATTTCGGTACAAACCAAGCAATTTCCCGCAAGGAGGAAGAATTTAAGAATATTTCATTAGTGTAAAGTCGTCAGTTTTTTAGTACGTTAGGTATTTTTTCATTTTTAAAAGGTGCCTTCGTGTCCTTGCACCTAAAAAAAAAACACAGCTTAATTTTAAGCGTCTCCTGGAAAGCCCACAATCGGGCGCAAAATAGCGGAAACTCGTCATGGTGATTCATTTGATCTGGGGACGTGGCCAGTTTTGTGGGCGGAGCCGAGCTGTGATGTTTTTTAAACCAGTGCAAAAGATTGCAAAAAGTCAATTTGCACCGAACGCAATTTGCTCTTGAAATTCCTCGACTTTTGCACTGGTTTGTCCGATTTGGGGCGAATTGCGCTGATAAAACCAGCACAACCTAGCAGAAATTACAGGTTAATGTTGAAGTTTGCGGATGATACAACTCTTGGCAATGTAGTAAATAGTGAGCAGGATAGTAGCGGACTTGACCAGGACATGGACTGACTGGTGAAATGAGCAGACGCATGGCAGATGCAGTTTAATGTGGATAAGTGTGAAGTGATGCAGATTGGGAGGAACAATCTGGAGAGGCAGTATAATCTAAATAGTTGTATTTTGCGGTGGTTGCAAGATCAGAGGGACCTGGGGGTGCAAATGCACAAATCTTTGAAGGTGGTATTTCAAGTTGATAAGGCAGTTAAGAAGGCTTTGTAAATAAATAGGGGCATTGAATAGAAAAACAAGGAAGTTATGGTAAACCTTTATAAAAGAGTGGTTAGGCCTCAGCTGGAGTATTATGTACAATTATGGGCAGCACATTTTAGGAAGAATGTCAAGGACTTGGAGAGGCTTCAGAGGAGGTTTACCAGGATGATGGACTTAAGTCATGTGTTGAGATTGGAGAAGCTGGGATTGTTCTCCTTAGAGCTGAGAAGGTTAAAAGGAGATTTAACAGAGGTATTCAAAATTATGATGAGTTTTGATGTAGTAGATAAGGAGAAACTGTTTCCTCTGGCAAGTGGGTCGATAACCAGAGGTCATAGATTTAAAATAATTGCCAGGGGAAATGAGAATTTTTTTCACACAGAGTTGTTCTGATCTGCAACGCACTACCTGAAAGGGTGGTGGAAGCAGATTCCAAAGGAGCTTTCCAGCCGCGATTGGATATGTATTTGAGGAGGATTAATTTGCAGGATTATGGGGGAGAAAGCTGGGGTGTGGGACTAAATTGGCCAGCACTTTCAAAGAGCAGGCACGATGGGCCGAATGGGCCACTATGGCCCCCTACTGCGCTGTAGGATTGTCTGATTTTGCCGATCATTCTTTTCAGTTTGTACAGGTCTTACTGTAGTTTTGAAGCTGACGGCAATAAAGGGTAGGGCTTGTAGTATTTTGGGAGGCAGAGAGAGAAAGAAAGGAAGGTGGGGAAGTGAAAAGGAAAACAAAAGAAATATGAGTTCTTCTATGCTGTCTGATTCTATGAGCTAGCAAAAAGGAATACGTGACAAGAGTGCATTCCTTTAAGTAAAGAGAAAGCCAAGAATTAAATGCCTACGGCCACACTAGTCTGAAAACGCCCGATCTCGTCTGATCTCGGAAGCTAAGCAGAGTCAGGCCTGGTTAGTACTTGGATGGGAGACTGCCTGGGAATACCAGGTGCAGTAGGCTTTTGCTGCCAGCAGAGGCTGCTCACAGCTCCACACATTCACACACACTGCAGTTCATCAACCAACCATTTTGCTGCTCGCTCCTCCACACACACTCTCTCTCGCATTCCTTTGCCCATTTTTTTTGCTGCACCTTCTCCTGCTGCTACACAAAGGCAGAGGGGGCAAGACAGCGTGACGAAAAAAGCAGAAGAACAAAATAAGCTCGCAAAAAAGCACACAATTACACAGCAGAGAGGACAGATAAGGTACATAGAAGACTCGGAGGGACAAACAGCAACAGAAAAACAATTGTGTAGAAGGAGCAGAAATTACATGGAGGGACAAAGCAAAGCCCACGAGCATTGTTTTGGAATGCATGTGTGTTAATGCGAGGAGTGCTACAAATAAGGTTGACTCATTGCAGGCGTTCGTTGTCACATGGGGTTACGGTATACTAGTTGGAACACAGACCTGACTTGAACATGGGCAGGAATGGCGACTAAATATTCCTGCATACAATGTATTCAGGAGGGATGGGGAAGGGCAAAAGACCGAGGGGGCGGGGGTGTTGGCAGTATTGATCAAGAATAATATTACAGTTCTACAGAGGGAAGATATACTCGGGATTCAAAGTCTGAATCTATTTGGTTAGCGTTAAGGAACAGAAAAGGAGCTATTTCATTGCTGGGTCTTTACTATAGATCCCCAAATAATGAGGAGGAGATAGAGGAGCAAACCTGTTTGCAAATTTCAGTGATTGTGGAATGGAAACAAAGATTGGCCAGGAAAACATTACATGAGAATAGGCAGACCTTCAACGCTGAGATATTTCGGTACAAACCAAGCAATTTCCCGCAAGGAGGAAGAATTTAAGAATATTTCATTAGTGTAAAGTCGTCAGTTTTTTAGTACGTTAGGTATTTTTTCATTTTTAAAAGGTGCCTTCGTGTCCTTGCACCTAAAAAAAAAACACAGCTTAATTTTAAGCGTCTCCTGGAAAGCCCACAATCGGGCGCAAAATAGCGGAAACTCGTCATGGTGATTCATTTGATCTGGGGACGTGGCCAGTTTTGTGGGCGGAGCCGAGCTGTGATGTTTTTTAAACCAGTGCAAAAGATTGCAAAAAGTCAATTTGCACCGAACGCAATTTGCTCTTGAAATTCCTCGACTTTTGCACTGGTTTGTCCGATTTGGGGCGAATTGCGCTGATAAAACCAGCACAACCTAGCAGAAATTACAGGTTAATGTTGAAGTTTGCGGATGATACAACTCTTGGCAATGTAGTAAATAGTGAGCAGGATAGTAGCGGACTTGACCAGGACATGGACTGACTGGTGAAATGAGCAGACGCATGGCAGATGCAGTTTAATGTGGATAAGTGTGAAGTGATGCAGATTGGGAGGAACAATCTGGAGAGGCAGTATAATCTAAATAGTTGTATTTTGCGGTGGTTGCAAGATCAGAGGGACCTGGGGGTGCAAATGCACAAATCTTTGAAGGTGGTATTTCAAGTTGATAAGGCAGTTAAGAAGGCTTTGTAAATAAATAGGGGCATTGAATAGAAAAACAAGGAAGTTATGGTAAACCTTTATAAAAGAGTGGTTAGGCCTCAGCTGGAGTATTATGTACAATTATGGGCAGCACATTTTAGGAAGAATGTCAAGGACTTGGAGAGGCTTCAGAGGAGGTTTACCAGGATGATGGACTTAAGTCATGTGTTGAGATTGGAGAAGCTGGGATTGTTCTCCTTAGAGCTGAGAAGGTTAAAAGGAGATTTAACAGAGGTATTCAAAATTATGATGAGTTTTGATGTAGTAGATAAGGAGAAACTGTTTCCTCTGGCAAGTGGGTCGATAACCAGAGGTCATAGATTTAAAATAATTGCCAGGGGAAATGAGAATTTTTTTCACACAGAGTTGTTCTGATCTGCAACGCACTACCTGAAAGGGTGGTGGAAGCAGATTCCAAAGGAGCTTTCCAGCCGCGATTGGATATGTATTTGAGGAGGATTAATTTGCAGGATTATGGGGGAGAAAGCTGGGGTGTGGGACTAAATTGGCCAGCACTTTCAAAGAGCAGGCACGATGGGCCGAATGGGCCACTATGGCCCCCTACTGCGCTGTAGGATTGTCTGATTTTGCCGATCATTCTTTTCAGTTTGTACAGGTCTTACTGTAGTTTTGAAGCTGACGGCAATAAAGGGTAGGGCTTGTAGTATTTTGGGAGGCAGAGAGAGAAAGAAAGGAAGGTGGGGAAGTGAAAAGGAAAACAAAAGAAATATGAGTTCTTCTATGCTGTCTGATTCTATGAGCTAGCAAAAAGGAATACGTGACAAGAGTGCATTCCTTTAAGTAAAGAGAAAGCCAAGAATTAAATGCCTACGGCCACACTAGTCTGAAAACGCCCGATCTCGTCTGATCTCGGAAGCTAAGCAGAGTCAGGCCTGGTTAGTACTTGGATGGGAGACTGCCTGGGAATACCAGGTGCAGTAGGCTTTTGCTGCCAGCAGAGGCTGCTCACAGCTCCACACATTCACACACACACTGCAGTTCATCAACCAACCATTTTGCTGCTCGCTCCTCCACACACACTCTCTCTCGCATTCCTTTGCCCATTTTTTTTGCTGCACCTTCTCCTGCTGCTACACAAAGGCAGAGGGGGCAAGACAGCGTGACGAAAAAAGCAGAAGAACAAAATAAGCTCGCAAAAAAGCACACAATTACACAGCAGAGAGGACAGATAAGGTACATAGAAGACTCGGAGGGACAAACAGCAACAGAAAAACAATTGTGTAGAAGGAGCAGAAATTACATGGAGGGACAAAGCAAAGCCCACGAGCATTGTTTTGGAATGCATGTGTGTTAATGCGAGGAGTGCTACAAATAAGGTTGACTCATTGCAGGCGTTCGTTGTCACATGGGGTTACGGTATACTAGTTGGAACACAGACCTGACTTGAACATGGGCAGGAATGGCGACTAAATATTCCTGCATACAATGTATTCAGGAGGGATGGGGAAGGGCAAAAGACCGAGGGGGCGGGGGTGTTGGCAGTATTGATCAAGAATAATATTACAGTTCTACAGAGGGAAGATATACTCGGGATTCAAAGTCTGAATCTATTTGGTTAGCGTTAAGGAACAGAAAAGGAGCTATTTCATTGCTGGGTCTTTACTATAGATCCCCAAATAATGAGGAGGAGATAGAGGAGCAAACCTGTTTGCAAATTTCAGTGATTGTGGAATGGAAACAAAGATTGGCCAGGAAAACATTACATGAGAATAGGCAGACCTTCAACGCTGAGATATTTCGGTACAAACCAAGCAATTTCCCGCAAGGAGGAAGAATTTAAGAATATTTCATTAGTGTAAAGTCGTCAGTTTTTTAGTACGTTAGGTATTTTTTCATTTTTAAAAGGTGCCTTCGTGTCCTTGCACCTAAAAAAAAAACACAGCTTAATTTTAAGCGTCTCCTGGAAAGCCCACAATCGGGCGCAAAATAGCGGAAACTCGTCATGGTGATTCATTTGATCTGGGGACGTGGCCAGTTTTGTGGGCGGAGCCGAGCTGTGATGTTTTTTAAACCAGTGCAAAAGATTGCAAAAAGTCAATTTGCACCGAACGCAATTTGCTCTTGAAATTCCTCGACTTTTGCACTGGTTTGTCCGATTTGGGGCGAATTGCGCTGATAAAACCAGCACAACCTAGCAGAAATTACAGGTTAATGTTGAAGTTTGCGGATGATACAACTCTTGGCAATGTAGTAAATAGTGAGCAGGATAGTAGCGGACTTGACCAGGACATGGACTGACTGGTGAAATGAGCAGACGCATGGCAGATGCAGTTTAATGTGGATAAGTGTGAAGTGATGCAGATTGGGAGGAACAATCTGGAGAGGCAGTATAATCTAAATAGTTGTATTTTGCGGTGGTTGCAAGATCAGAGGGACCTGGGGGTGCAAATGCACAAATCTTTGAAGGTGGTATTTCAAGTTGATAAGGCAGTTAAGAAGGCTTTGTAAATAAATAGGGGCATTGAATAGAAAAACAAGGAAGTTATGGTAAACCTTTATAAAAGAGTGGTTAGGCCTCAGCTGGAGTATTATGTACAATTATGGGCAGCACATTTTAGGAAGAATGTCAAGGACTTGGAGAGGCTTCAGAGGAGGTTTACCAGGATGATGGACTTAAGTCATGTGTTGAGATTGGAGAAGCTGGGATTGTTCTCCTTAGAGCTGAGAAGGTTAAAAGGAGATTTAACAGAGGTATTCAAAATTATGATGAGTTTTGATGTAGTAGATAAGGAGAAACTGTTTCCTCTGGCAAGTGGGTCGATAACCAGAGGTCATAGATTTAAAATAATTGCCAGGGGAAATGAGAATTTTTTTCACACAGAGTTGTTCTGATCTGCAACGCACTACCTGAAAGGGTGGTGGAAGCAGATTCCAAAGGAGCTTTCCAGCCGCGATTGGATATGTATTTGAGGAGGATTAATTTGCAGGATTATGGGGGAGAAAGCTGGGGTGTGGGACTAAATTGGCCAGCACTTTCAAAGAGCAGGCACGATGGGCCGAATGGGCCACTATGGCCCCCTACTGCGCTGTAGGATTGTCTGATTTTGCCGATCATTCTTTTCAGTTTGTACAGGTCTTACTGTAGTTTTGAAGCTGACGGCAATAAAGGGTAGGGCTTGTAGTATTTTGGGAGGCAGAGAGAGAAAGAAAGGAAGGTGGGGAAGTGAAAAGGAAAACAAAAGAAATATGAGTTCTTCTATGCTGTCTGATTCTATGAGCTAGCAAAAAGGAATACGTGACAAGAGTGCATTCCTTTAAGTAAAGAGAAAGCCAAGAATTAAATGCCTACGGCCACACTAGTCTGAAAACGCCCGATCTCGTCTGATCTCGGAAGCTAAGCAGAGTCAGGCCTGGTTAGTACTTGGATGGGAGACTGCCTGGGAATACCAGGTGCAGTAGGCTTTTGCTGCCAGCAGAGGCTGCTCACAGCTCCACACATTCACACACACTGCAGTTCATCAACCAACCATTTTGCTGCTCGCTCCTCCACACACACTCTCTCTCGCATTCCTTTGCCCATTTTTTTTGCTGCACCTTCTCCTGCTGCTACACAAAGGCAGAGGGGGCAAGACAGCGTGACGAAAAAAGCAGAAGAACAAAATAAGCTCGCAAAAAAGCACACAATTACACAGCAGAGAGGACAGATAAGGTACATAGAAGACTCGGAGGGACAAACAGCAACAGAAAAACAATTGTGTAGAAGGAGCAGAAATTACATGGAGGGACAAAGCAAAGCCCACGAGCATTGTTTTGGAATGCATGTGTGTTAATGCGAGGAGTGCTACAAATAAGGTTGACTCATTGCAGGCGTTCGTTGTCACATGGGGTTACGGTATACTAGTTGGAACACAGACCTGACTTGAACATGGGCAGGAATGGCGACTAAATATTCCTGCATACAATGTATTCAGGAGGGATGGGGAAGGGCAAAAGACCGAGGGGGCGGGGGTGTTGGCAGTATTGATCAAGAATAATATTACAGTTCTACAGAGGGAAGATATACTCGGGATTCAAAGTCTGAATCTATTTGGTTAGCGTTAAGGAACAGAAAAGGAGCTATTTCATTGCTGGGTCTTTACTATAGATCCCCAAATAATGAGGAGGAGATAGAGGAGCAAACCTGTTTGCAAATTTCAGTGATTGTGGAATGGAAACAAAGATTGGCCAGGAAAACATTACATGAGAATAGGCAGACCTTCAACGCTGAGATATTTCGGTACAAACCAAGCAATTTCCCGCAAGGAGGAAGAATTTAAGAATATTTCATTAGTGTAAAGTCGTCAGTTTTTTAGTACGTTAGGTATTTTTTCATTTTTAAAAGGTGCCTTCGTGTCCTTGCACCTAAAAAAAAAACACAGCTTAATTTTAAGCGTCTCCTGGAAAGCCCACAATCGGGCGCAAAATAGCGGAAACTCGTCATGGTGATTCATTTGATCTGGGGACGTGGCCAGTTTTGTGGGCGGAGCCGAGCTGTGATGTTTTTTAAACCAGTGCAAAAGATTGCAAAAAGTCAATTTGCACCGAACGCAATTTGCTCTTGAAATTCCTCGACTTTTGCACTGGTTTGTCCGATTTGGGGCGAATTGCGCTGATAAAACCAGCACAACCTAGCAGAAATTACAGGTTAATGTTGAAGTTTGCGGATGATACAACTCTTGGCAATGTAGTAAATAGTGAGCAGGATAGTAGCGGACTTGACCAGGACATGGACTGACTGGTGAAATGAGCAGACGCATGGCAGATGCAGTTTAATGTGGATAAGTGTGAAGTGATGCAGATTGGGAGGAACAATCTGGAGAGGCAGTATAATCTAAATAGTTGTATTTTGCGGTGGTTGCAAGATCAGAGGGACCTGGGGGTGCAAATGCACAAATCTTTGAAGGTGGTATTTCAAGTTGATAAGGCAGTTAAGAAGGCTTTGTAAATAAATAGGGGCATTGAATAGAAAAACAAGGAAGTTATGGTAAACCTTTATAAAAGAGTGGTTAGGCCTCAGCTGGAGTATTATGTACAATTATGGGCAGCACATTTTAGGAAGAATGTCAAGGACTTGGAGAGGCTTCAGAGGAGGTTTACCAGGATGATGGACTTAAGTCATGTGTTGAGATTGGAGAAGCTGGGATTGTTCTCCTTAGAGCTGAGAAGGTTAAAAGGAGATTTAACAGAGGTATTCAAAATTATGATGAGTTTTGATGTAGTAGATAAGGAGAAACTGTTTCCTCTGGCAAGTGGGTCGATAACCAGAGGTCATAGATTTAAAATAATTGCCAGGGGAAATGAGAATTTTTTTCACACAGAGTTGTTCTGATCTGCAACGCACTACCTGAAAGGGTGGTGGAAGCAGATTCCAAAGGAGCTTTCCAGCCGCGATTGGATATGTATTTGAGGAGGATTAATTTGCAGGATTATGGGGGAGAAAGCTGGGGTGTGGGACTAAATTGGCCAGCACTTTCAAAGAGCAGGCACGATGGGCCGAATGGGCCACTATGGCCCCCTACTGCGCTGTAGGATTGTCTGATTTTGCCGATCATTCTTTTCAGTTTGTACAGGTCTTACTGTAGTTTTGAAGCTGACGGCAATAAAGGGTAGGGCTTGTAGTATTTTGGGAGGCAGAGAGAGAAAGAAAGGAAGGTGGGGAAGTGAAAAGGAAAACAAAAGAAATATGAGTTCTTCTATGCTGTCTGATTCTATGAGCTAGCAAAAAGGAATACGTGACAAGAGTGCATTCCTTTAAGTAAAGAGAAAGCCAAGAATTAAATGCCTACGGCCACACTAGTCTGAAAACGCCCGATCTCGTCTGATCTCGGAAGCTAAGCAGAGTCAGGCCTGGTTAGTACTTGGATGGGAGACTGCCTGGGAATACCAGGTGCAGTAGGCTTTTGCTGCCAGCAGAGGCTGCTCACAGCTCCACACATTCACACACACTGCAGTTCATCAACCAACCATTTTGCTGCTCGCTCCTCCACACACACTCTCTCTCGCATTCCTTTGCCCATTTTTTTTGCTGCACCTTCTCCTGCTGCTACACAAAGGCAGAGGGGGCAAGACAGCGTGACGAAAAAAGCAGAAGAACAAAATAAGCTCGCAAAAAAGCACACAATTACACAGCAGAGAGGACAGATAAGGTACATAGAAGACTCGGAGGGACAAACAGCAACAGAAAAACAATTGTGTAGAAGGAGCAGAAATTACATGGAGGGACAAAGCAAAGCCCACGAGCATTGTTTTGGAATGCATGTGTGTTAATGCGAGGAGTGCTACAAATAAGGTTGACTCATTGCAGGCGTTCGTTGTCACATGGGGTTACGGTATACTAGTTGGAACACAGACCTGACTTGAACATGGGCAGGAATGGCGACTAAATATTCCTGCATACAATGTATTCAGGAGGGATGGGGAAGGGCAAAAGACCGAGGGGGCGGGGGTGTTGGCAGTATTGATCAAGAATAATATTACAGTTCTACAGAGGGAAGATATACTCGGGATTCAAAGTCTGAATCTATTTGGTTAGCGTTAAGGAACAGAAAAGGAGCTATTTCATTGCTGGGTCTTTACTATAGATCCCCAAATAATGAGGAGGAGATAGAGGAGCAAACCTGTTTGCAAATTTCAGTGATTGTGGAATGGAAACAAAGATTGGCCAGGAAAACATTACATGAGAATAGGCAGACCTTCAACGCTGAGATATTTCGGTACAAACCAAGCAATTTCCCGCAAGGAGGAAGAATTTAAGAATATTTCATTAGTGTAAAGTCGTCAGTTTTTTAGTACGTTAGGTATTTTTTCATTTTTAAAAGGTGCCTTCGTGTCCTTGCACCTAAAAAAAAAACACAGCTTAATTTTAAGCGTCTCCTGGAAAGCCCACAATCGGGCGCAAAATAGCGGAAACTCGTCATGGTGATTCATTTGATCTGGGGACGTGGCCAGTTTTGTGGGCGGAGCCGAGCTGTGATGTTTTTTAAACCAGTGCAAAAGATTGCAAAAAGTCAATTTGCACCGAACGCAATTTGCTCTTGAAATTCCTCGACTTTTGCACTGGTTTGTCCGATTTGGGGCGAATTGCGCTGATAAAACCAGCACAACCTAGCAGAAATTACAGGTTAATGTTGAAGTTTGCGGATGATACAACTCTTGGCAATGTAGTAAATAGTGAGCAGGATAGTAGCGGACTTGACCAGGACATGGACTGACTGGTGAAATGAGCAGACGCATGGCAGATGCAGTTTAATGTGGATAAGTGTGAAGTGATGCAGATTGGGAGGAACAATCTGGAGAGGCAGTATAATCTAAATAGTTGTATTTTGCGGTGGTTGCAAGATCAGAGGGACCTGGGGGTGCAAATGCACAAATCTTTGAAGGTGGTATTTCAAGTTGATAAGGCAGTTAAGAAGGCTTTGTAAATAAATAGGGGCATTGAATAGAAAAACAAGGAAGTTATGGTAAACCTTTATAAAAGAGTGGTTAGGCCTCAGCTGGAGTATTATGTACAATTATGGGCAGCACATTTTAGGAAGAATGTCAAGGACTTGGAGAGGCTTCAGAGGAGGTTTACCAGGATGATGGACTTAAGTCATGTGTTGAGATTGGAGAAGCTGGGATTGTTCTCCTTAGAGCTGAGAAGGTTAAAAGGAGATTTAACAGAGGTATTCAAAATTATGATGAGTTTTGATGTAGTAGATAAGGAGAAACTGTTTCCTCTGGCAAGTGGGTCGATAACCAGAGGTCATAGATTTAAAATAATTGCCAGGGGAAATGAGAATTTTTTTCACACAGAGTTGTTCTGATCTGCAACGCACTACCTGAAAGGGTGGTGGAAGCAGATTCCAAAGGAGCTTTCCAGCCGCGATTGGATATGTATTTGAGGAGGATTAATTTGCAGGATTATGGGGGAGAAAGCTGGGGTGTGGGACTAAATTGGCCAGCACTTTCAAAGAGCAGGCACGATGGGCCGAATGGGCCACTATGGCCCCCTACTGCGCTGTAGGATTGTCTGATTTTGCCGATCATTCTTTTCAGTTTGTACAGGTCTTACTGTAGTTTTGAAGCTGACGGCAATAAAGGGTAGGGCTTGTAGTATTTTGGGAGGCAGAGAGAGAAAGAAAGGAAGGTGGGGAAGTGAAAAGGAAAACAAAAGAAATATGAGTTCTTCTATGCTGTCTGATTCTATGAGCTAGCAAAAAGGAATACGTGACAAGAGTGCATTCCTTTAAGTAAAGAGAAAGCCAAGAATTAAATGCCTACGGCCACACTAGTCTGAAAACGCCCGATCTCGTCTGATCTCGGAAGCTAAGCAGAGTCAGGCCTGGTTAGTACTTGGATGGGAGACTGCCTGGGAATACCAGGTGCAGTAGGCTTTTGCTGCCAGCAGAGGCTGCTCACAGCTCCACACATTCACACACACACTGCAGTTCATCAACCAACCATTTTGCTGCTCGCTCCTCCACACACACTCTCTCTCGCATTCCTTTGCCCATTTTTTTTGCTGCACCTTCTCCTGCTGCTACACAAAGGCAGAGGGGGCAAGACAGCGTGACGAAAAAAGCAGAAGAACAAAATAAGCTCGCAAAAAAGCACACAATTACACAGCAGAGAGGACAGATAAGGTACATAGAAGACTCGGAGGGACAAACAGCAACAGAAAAACAATTGTGTAGAAGGAGCAGAAATTACATGGAGGGACAAAGCAAAGCCCACGAGCATTGTTTTGGAATGCATGTGTGTTAATGCGAGGAGTGCTACAAATAAGGTTGACTCATTGCAGGCGTTCGTTGTCACATGGGGTTACGGTATACTAGTTGGAACACAGACCTGACTTGAACATGGGCAGGAATGGCGACTAAATATTCCTGCATACAATGTATTCAGGAGGGATGGGGAAGGGCAAAAGACCGAGGGGGGCGGGGGTGTTGGCAGTATTGATCAAGAATAATATTACAGTTCTACAGAGGGAAGATATACTCGGGATTCAAAGTCTGAATCTATTTGGTTAGCGTTAAGGAACAGAAAAGGAGCTATTTCATTGCTGGGTCTTTACTATAGATCCCCAAATAATGAGGAGGAGATAGAGGAGCAAACCTGTTTGCAAATTTCAGTGATTGTGGAATGGAAACAAAGATTGGCCAGGAAAACATTACATGAGAATAGGCAGACCTTCAACGCTGAGATATTTCGGTACAAACCAAGCAATTTCCCGCAAGGAGGAAGAATTTAAGAATATTTCATTAGTGTAAAGTCGTCAGTTTTTTAGTACGTTAGGTATTTTTTCATTTTTAAAAGGTGCCTTCGTGTCCTTGCACCTAAAAAAAAAACACAGCTTAATTTTAAGCGTCTCCTGGAAAGCCCACAATCGGGCGCAAAATAGCGGAAACTCGTCATGGTGATTGCAGTGAAAAGTGAAAAGGAAAACAAAAGAAATATGAGTTCTTCCATGCTGTCTGATTCTATGAGCAAGCAAAAAGGAATACGTGACAAGAGTGCATTCCTTTAAGTAAAGAGAAAGCCAAGAATTAAATGCCTACAGCCACACTAGTCTGAAAACGCCCGATCTCGTCTGATCTCGGAAGCTAAGCAGAGTCAGGCCTGGTTAGTACTTGGATGGGAGACTGCCTGGGAATACCAGGTGCAGTAGGCTTTTGCTGCCAGCAGAGGCTGCTCACAGCTCCACACATTCACACACACTGCAGTTCATCAACCAACCATTTTGCTGCTCGCTCCTCCACACACACTCTCTCTCGCATTCCTTTGCCCATTTTTTTTGCTGCACCTTCTCCTGCTGCTACACAAAGGCAGAGGGGGCAAGACAGCGTGACGAAAAAAGCAGAAGAACAAAATAAGCTCGCAAAAAAGCACACAATTACACAGCAGAGAGGACAGATAAGGTACATAGAAGACTCGGAGGGACAAACAGCAACAGAAAAACAATTGTGTAGAAGGAGCAGAAATTACATGGAGGGACAAAGCAAAGCCCACGAGCATTGTTTTGGAATGCATGTGTGTTAATGCGAGGAGTGCTACAAATAAGGTTGACTCATTGCAGGCGTTCGTTGTCACATGGGGTTACGGTATACTAGTTGGAACACAGACCTGACTTGAACATGGGCAGGAATGGCGACTAAATATTCCTGCATACAATGTATTCAGGAGGGATGGGGAAGGGCAAAAGACCGAGGGGGCGGGGGTGTTGGCAGTATTGATCAAGAATAATATTACAGTTCTACAGAGGGAAGATATACTCGGGATTCAAAGTCTGAATCTATTTGGTTAGCGTTAAGGAACAGAAAAGGAGCTATTTCATTGCTGGGTCTTTACTATAGATCCCCAAATAATGAGGAGGAGATAGAGGAGCAAACCTGTTTGCAAATTTCAGTGATTGTGGAATGGAAACAAAGATTGGCCAGGAAAACATTACATGAGAATAGGCAGACCTTCAACGCTGAGATATTTCGGTACAAACCAAGCAATTTCCCGCAAGGAGGAAGAATTTAAGAATATTTCATTAGTGTAAAGTCGTCAGTTTTTTAGTACGTTAGGTATTTTTTCATTTTTAAAAGGTGCCTTCGTGTCCTTGCACCTAAAAAAAAAACACAGCTTAATTTTAAGCGTCTCCTGGAAAGCCCACAATCGGGCGCAAAATAGCGGAAACTCGTCATGGTGATTCATTTGATCTGGGGACGTGGCCAGTTTTGTGGGCGGAGCCGAGCTGTGATGTTTTTTAAACCAGTGCAAAAGATTGCAAAAAGTCAATTTGCACCGAACGCAATTTGCTCTTGAAATTCCTCGACTTTTGCACTGGTTTGTCCGATTTGGGGCGAATTGCGCTGATAAAACCAGCACAACCTAGCAGAAATTACAGGTTAATGTTGAAGTTTGCGGATGATACAACTCTTGGCAATGTAGTAAATAGTGAGCAGGATAGTAGCGGACTTGACCAGGACATGGACTGACTGGTGAAATGAGCAGACGCATGGCAGATGCAGTTTAATGTGGATAAGTGTGAAGTGATGCAGATTGGGAGGAACAATCTGGAGAGGCAGTATAATCTAAATAGTTGTATTTTGCGGTGGTTGCAAGATCAGAGGGACCTGGGGGTGCAAATGCACAAATCTTTGAAGGTGGTATTTCAAGTTGATAAGGCAGTTAAGAAGGCTTTGTAAATAAATAGGGGCATTGAATAGAAAAACAAGGAAGTTATGGTAAACCTTTATAAAAGAGTGGTTAGGCCTCAGCTGGAGTATTATGTACAATTATGGGCAGCACATTTTAGGAAGAATGTCAAGGACTTGGAGAGGCTTCAGAGGAGGTTTACCAGGATGATGGACTTAAGTCATGTGTTGAGATTGGAGAAGCTGGGATTGTTCTCCTTAGAGCTGAGAAGGTTAAAAGGAGATTTAACAGAGGTATTCAAAATTATGATGAGTTTTGATGTAGTAGATAAGGAGAAACTGTTTCCTCTGGCAAGTGGGTCGATAACCAGAGGTCATAGATTTAAAATAATTGCCAGGGGAAATGAGAATTTTTTTCACACAGAGTTGTTCTGATCTGCAACGCACTACCTGAAAGGGTGGTGGAAGCAGATTCCAAAGGAGCTTTCCAGCCGCGATTGGATATGTATTTGAGGAGGATTAATTTGCAGGATTATGGGGGAGAAAGCTGGGGTGTGGGACTAAATTGGCCAGCACTTTCAAAGAGCAGGCACGATGGGCCGAATGGGCCACTATGGCCCCCTACTGCGCTGTAGGATTGTCTGATTTTGCCGATCATTCTTTTCAGTTTGTACAGGTCTTACTGTAGTTTTGAAGCTGACGGCAATAAAGGGTAGGGCTTGTAGTATTTTGGGAGGCAGAGAGAGAAAGAAAGGAAGGTGGGGAAGTGAAAAGGAAAACAAAAGAAATATGAGTTCTTCTATGCTGTCTGATTCTATGAGCTAGCAAAAAGGAATACGTGACAAGAGTGCATTCCTTTAAGTAAAGAGAAAGCCAAGAATTAAATGCCTACGGCCACACTAGTCTGAAAACGCCCGATCTCGTCTGATCTCGGAAGCTAAGCAGAGTCAGGCCTGGTTAGTACTTGGATGGGAGACCGCCTGGGAATACCAGGTGCAGTAGGCTTTTGCTGCCAGCAGAGGCTGCTCACAGCTCCACACATTCACACACACTGCAGTTCATCAACCAACCATTTTGCTGCTCGCTCCTCCACACACACTCTCTCTCGCATTCCTTTGCCCATTTTTTTTGCTGCACCTTCTCCTGCTGCTACACAAAGGCAGAGGGGGCAAGACAGCGTGACGAAAAAAGCAGAAGAACAAAATAAGCTCGCAAAAAAGCACACAATTACACAGCAGAGAGGACAGATAAGGTACATAGAAGACTCGGAGGGACAAACAGCAACAGAAAAACAATTGTGTAGAAGGAGCAGAAATTACATGGAGGGACAAAGCAAAGCCCACGAGCATTGTTTTGGAATGCATGTGTGTTAATGCGAGGAGTGCTACAAATAAGGTTGACTCATTGCAGGCGTTCGTTGTCACATGGGGTTACGGTATACTAGTTGGAACACAGACCTGACTTGAACATGGGCAGGAATGGCGACTAAATATTCCTGCATACAATGTATTCAGGAGGGATGGGGAAGGGCAAAAGACCGAGGGGGCGGGGGTGTTGGCAGTATTGATCAAGAATAATATTACAGTTCTACAGAGGGAAGATATACTCGGGATTCAAAGTCTGAATCTATTTGGTTAGCGTTAAGGAACAGAAAAGGAGCTATTTCATTGCTGGGTCTTTACTATAGATCCCCAAATAATGAGGAGGAGATAGAGGAGCAAACCTGTTTGCAAATTTCAGTGATTGTGGAATGGAAACAAAGATTGGCCAGGAAAACATTACATGAGAATAGGCAGACCTTCAACGCTGAGATATTTCGGTACAAACCAAGCAATTTCCCGCAAGGAGGAAGAATTTAAGAATATTTCATTAGTGTAAAGTCGTCAGTTTTTTAGTACGTTAGGTATTTTTTCATTTTTAAAAGGTGCCTTCGTGTCCTTGCACCTAAAAAAAAAACACAGCTTAATTTTAAGCGTCTCCTGGAAAGCCCACAATCGGGCGCAAAATAGCGGAAACTCGTCATGGTGATTCATTTGATCTGGGGACGTGGCCAGTTTTGTGGGCGGAGCCGAGCTGTGATGTTTTTTAAACCAGTGCAAAAGATTGCAAAAAGTCAATTTGCACCGAACGCAATTTGCTCTTGAAATTCCTCGACTTTTGCACTGGTTTGTCCGATTTGGGGCGAATTGCGCTGATAAAACCAGCACAACCTAGCAGAAATTACAGGTTAATGTTGAAGTTTGCGGATGATACAACTCTTGGCAATGTAGTAAATAGTGAGCAGGATAGTAGCGGACTTGACCAGGACATGGACTGACTGGTGAAATGAGCAGACGCATGGCAGATGCAGTTTAATGTGGATAAGTGTGAAGTGATGCAGATTGGGAGGAACAATCTGGAGAGGCAGTATAATCTAAATAGTTGTATTTTGCGGTGGTTGCAAGATCAGAGGGACCTGGGGGTGCAAATGCACAAATCTTTGAAGGTGGTATTTCAAGTTGATAAGGCAGTTAAGAAGGCTTTGTAAATAAATAGGGGCATTGAATAGAAAAACAAGGAAGTTATGGTAAACCTTTATAAAAGAGTGGTTAGGCCTCAGCTGGAGTATTATGTACAATTATGGGCAGCACATTTTAGGAAGAATGTCAAGGACTTGGAGAGGCTTCAGAGGAGGTTTACCAGGATGATGGACTTAAGTCATGTGTTGAGATTGGAGAAGCTGGGATTGTTCTCCTTAGAGCTGAGAAGGTTAAAAGGAGATTTAACAGAGGTATTCAAAATTATGATGAGTTTTGATGTAGTAGATAAGGAGAAACTGTTTCCTCTGGCAAGTGGGTCGATAACCAGAGGTCATAGATTTAAAATAATTGCCAGGGGAAATGAGAATTTTTTTCACACAGAGTTGTTCTGATCTGCAACGCACTACCTGAAAGGGTGGTGGAAGCAGATTCCAAAGGAGCTTTCCAGCCGCGATTGGATATGTATTTGAGGAGGATTAATTTGCAGGATTATGGGGGAGAAAGCTGGGGTGTGGGACTAAATTGGCCAGCACTTTCAAAGAGCAGGCACGATGGGCCGAATGGGCCACTATGGCCCCCTACTGCGCTGTAGGATTGTCTGATTTTGCCGATCATTCTTTTCAGTTTGTACAGGTCTTACTGTAGTTTTGAAGCTGACGGCAATAAAGGGTAGGGCTTGTAGTATTTTGGGAGGCAGAGAGAGAAAGAAAGGAAGGTGGGGAAGTGAAAAGGAAAACAAAAGAAATATGAGTTCTTCTATGCTGTCTGATTCTATGAGCTAGCAAAAAGGAATACGTGACAAGAGTGCATTCCTTTAAGTAAAGAGAAAGCCAAGAATTAAATGCCTACGGCCACACTAGTCTGAAAACGCCCGATCTCGTCTGATCTCGGAAGCTAAGCAGAGTCAGGCCTGGTTAGTACTTGGATGGGAGACCGCCTGGGAATACCAGGTGCAGTAGGCTTTTGCTGCCAGCAGAGGCTGCTCACAGCTCCACACATTCACACACACTGCAGTTCATCAACCAACCATTTTGCTGCTCGCTCCTCCACACACACTCTCTCTCGCATTCCTTTGCCCATTTTTTTTGCTGCACCTTCTCCTGCTGCTACACAAAGGCAGAGGGGGCAAGACAGCGTGACGAAAAAAGCAGAAGAACAAAATAAGCTCGCAAAAAAGCACACAATTACACAGCAGAGAGGACAGATAAGGTACATAGAAGACTCGGAGGGACAAACAGCAACAGAAAAACAATTGTGTAGAAGGAGCAGAAATTACATGGAGGGACAAAGCAAAGCCCACGAGCATTGTTTTGGAATGCATGTGTGTTAATGCGAGGAGTGCTACAAATAAGGTTGACTCATTGCAGGCGTTCGTTGTCACATGGGGTTACGGTATACTAGTTGGAACACAGACCTGACTTGAACATGGGCAGGAATGGCGACTAAATATTCCTGCATACAATGTATTCAGGAGGGATGGGGAAGGGCAAAAGACCGAGGGGGCGGGGGTGTTGGCAGTATTGATCAAGAATAATATTACAGTTCTACAGAGGGAAGATATACTCGGGATTCAAAGTCTGAATCTATTTGGTTAGCGTTAAGGAACAGAAAAGGAGCTATTTCATTGCTGGGTCTTTACTATAGATCCCCAAATAATGAGGAGGAGATAGAGGAGCAAACCTGTTTGCAAATTTCAGTGATTGTGGAATGGAAACAAAGATTGGCCAGGAAAACATTACATGAGAATAGGCAGACCTTCAACGCTGAGATATTTCGGTACAAACCAAGCAATTTCCCGCAAGGAGGAAGAATTTAAGAATATTTCATTAGTGTAAAGTCGTCAGTTTTTTAGTACGTTAGGTATTTTTTCATTTTTAAAAGGTGCCTTCGTGTCCTTGCACCTAAAAAAAAAACACAGCTTAATTTTAAGCGTCTCCTGGAAAGCCCACAATCGGGCGCAAAATAGCGGAAACTCGTCATGGTGATTCATTTGATCTGGGGACGTGGCCAGTTTTGTGGGCGGAGCCGAGCTGTGATGTTTTTTAAACCAGTGCAAAAGATTGCAAAAAGTCAATTTGCACCGAACGCAATTTGCTCTTGAAATTCCTCGACTTTTGCACTGGTTTGTCCGATTTGGGGCGAATTGCGCTGATAAAACCAGCACAACCTAGCAGAAATTACAGGTTAATGTTGAAGTTTGCGGATGATACAACTCTTGGCAATGTAGTAAATAGTGAGCAGGATAGTAGCGGACTTGACCAGGACATGGACTGACTGGTGAAATGAGCAGACGCATGGCAGATGCAGTTTAATGTGGATAAGTGTGAAGTGATGCAGATTGGGAGGAACAATCTGGAGAGGCAGTATAATCTAAATAGTTGTATTTTGCGGTGGTTGCAAGATCAGAGGGACCTGGGGGTGCAAATGCACAAATCTTTGAAGGTGGTATTTCAAGTTGATAAGGCAGTTAAGAAGGCTTTGTAAATAAATAGGGGCATTGAATAGAAAAACAAGGAAGTTATGGTAAACCTTTATAAAAGAGTGGTTAGGCCTCAGCTGGAGTATTATGTACAATTATGGGCAGCACATTTTAGGAAGAATGTCAAGGACTTGGAGAGGCTTCAGAGGAGGTTTACCAGGATGATGGACTTAAGTCATGTGTTGAGATTGGAGAAGCTGGGATTGTTCTCCTTAGAGCTGAGAAGGTTAAAAGGAGATTTAACAGAGGTATTCAAAATTATGATGAGTTTTGATGTAGTAGATAAGGAGAAACTGTTTCCTCTGGCAAGTGGGTCGATAACCAGAGGTCATAGATTTAAAATAATTGCCAGGGGAAATGAGAATTTTTTTCACACAGAGTTGTTCTGATCTGCAACGCACTACCTGAAAGGGTGGTGGAAGCAGATTCCAAAGGAGCTTTCCAGCCGCGATTGGATATGTATTTGAGGAGGATTAATTTGCAGGATTATGGGGGAGAAAGCTGGGGTGTGGGACTAAATTGGCCAGCACTTTCAAAGAGCAGGCACGATGGGCCGAATGGGCCACTATGGCCCCCTACTGCGCTGTAGGATTGTCTGATTTTGCCGATCATTCTTTTCAGTTTGTACAGGTCTTACTGTAGTTTTGAAGCTGACGGCAATAAAGGGTAGGGCTTGTAGTATTTTGGGAGGCAGAGAGAGAAAGAAAGGAAGGTGGGGAAGTGAAAAGGAAAACAAAAGAAATATGAGTTCTTCTATGCTGTCTGATTCTATGAGCTAGCAAAAAGGAATACGTGACAAGAGTGCATTCCTTTAAGTAAAGAGAAAGCCAAGAATTAAATGCCTACGGCCACACTAGTCTGAAAACGCCCGATCTCGTCTGATCTCGGAAGCTAAGCAGAGTCAGGCCTGGTTAGTACTTGGATGGGAGACTGCCTGGGAATACCAGGTGCAGTAGGCTTTTGCTGCCAGCAGAGGCTGCTCACAGCTCCACACATTCACACACACTGCAGTTCATCAACCAACCATTTTGCTGCTCGCTCCTCCACACACACTCTCTCTCGCATTCCTTTGCCCATTTTTTTTGCTGCACCTTCTCCTGCTGCTACACAAAGGCAGAGGGGGCAAGACAGCGTGACGAAAAAAGCAGAAGAACAAAATAAGCTCGCAAAAAAGCACACAATTACACAGCAGAGAGGACAGATAAGGTACATAGAAGACTCGGAGGGACAAACAGCAACAGAAAAACAATTGTGTAGAAGGAGCAGAAATTACATGGAGGGACAAAGCAAAGCCCACGAGCATTGTTTTGGAATGCATGTGTGTTAATGCGAGGAGTGCTACAAATAAGGTTGACTCATTGCAGGCGTTCGTTGTCACATGGGGTTACGGTATACTAGTTGGAACACAGACCTGACTTGAACATGGGCAGGAATGGCGACTAAATATTCCTGCATACAATGTATTCAGGAGGGATGGGGAAGGGCAAAAGACCGAGGGGGCGGGGGTGTTGGCAGTATTGATCAAGAATAATATTACAGTTCTACAGAGGGAAGATATACTCGGGATTCAAAGTCTGAATCTATTTGGTTAGCGTTAAGGAACAGAAAAGGAGCTATTTCATTGCTGGGTCTTTACTATAGATCCCCAAATAATGAGGAGGAGATAGAGGAGCAAACCTGTTTGCAAATTTCAGTGATTGTGGAATGGAAACAAAGATTGGCCAGGAAAACATTACATGAGAATAGGCAGACCTTCAACGCTGAGATATTTCGGTACAAACCAAGCAATTTCCCGCAAGGAGGAAGAATTTAAGAATATTTCATTAGTGTAAAGTCGTCAGTTTTTTAGTACGTTAGGTATTTTTTCATTTTTAAAAGGTGCCTTCGTGTCCTTGCACCTAAAAAAAAAACACAGCTTAATTTTAAGCGTCTCCTGGAAAGCCCACAATCGGGCGCAAAATAGCGGAAACTCGTCATGGTGATTCATTTGATCTGGGGACGTGGCCAGTTTTGTGGGCGGAGCCGAGCTGTGATGTTTTTTAAACCAGTGCAAAAGATTGCAAAAAGTCAATTTGCACCGAACGCAATTTGCTCTTGAAATTCCTCGACTTTTGCACTGGTTTGTCCGATTTGGGGCGAATTGCGCTGATAAAACCAGCACAACCTAGCAGAAATTACAGGTTAATGTTGAAGTTTGCGGATGATACAACTCTTGGCAATGTAGTAAATAGTGAGCAGGATAGTAGCGGACTTGACCAGGACATGGACTGACTGGTGAAATGAGCAGACGCATGGCAGATGCAGTTTAATGTGGATAAGTGTGAAGTGATGCAGATTGGGAGGAACAATCTGGAGAGGCAGTATAATCTAAATAGTTGTATTTTGCGGTGGTTGCAAGATCAGAGGGACCTGGGGGTGCAAATGCACAAATCTTTGAAGGTGGTATTTCAAGTTGATAAGGCAGTTAAGAAGGCTTTGTAAATAAATAGGGGCATTGAATAGAAAAACAAGGAAGTTATGGTAAACCTTTATAAAAGAGTGGTTAGGCCTCAGCTGGAGTATTATGTACAATTATGGGCAGCACATTTTAGGAAGAATGTCAAGGACTTGGAGAGGCTTCAGAGGAGGTTTACCAGGATGATGGACTTAAGTCATGTGTTGAGATTGGAGAAGCTGGGATTGTTCTCCTTAGAGCTGAGAAGGTTAAAAGGAGATTTAACAGAGGTATTCAAAATTATGATGAGTTTTGATGTAGTAGATAAGGAGAAACTGTTTCCTCTGGCAAGTGGGTCGATAACCAGAGGTCATAGATTTAAAATAATTGCCAGGGGAAATGAGAATTTTTTTCACACAGAGTTGTTCTGATCTGCAACGCACTACCTGAAAGGGTGGTGGAAGCAGATTCCAAAGGAGCTTTCCAGCCGCGATTGGATATGTATTTGAGGAGGATTAATTTGCAGGATTATGGGGGAGAAAGCTGGGGTGTGGGACTAAATTGGCCAGCACTTTCAAAGAGCAGGCACGATGGGCCGAATGGGCCACTATGGCCCCCTACTGCGCTGTAGGATTGTCTGATTTTGCCGATCATTCTTTTCAGTTTGTACAGGTCTTACTGTAGTTTTGAAGCTGACGGCAATAAAGGGTAGGGCTTGTAGTATTTTGGGAGGCAGAGAGAGAAAGAAAGGAAGGTGGGGAAGTGAAAAGGAAAACAAAAGAAATATGAGTTCTTCTATGCTGTCTGATTCTATGAGCTAGCAAAAAGGAATACGTGACAAGAGTGCATTCCTTTAAGTAAAGAGAAAGCCAAGAATTAAATGCCTACGGCCACACTAGTCTGAAAACGCCCGATCTCGTCTGATCTCGGAAGCTAAGCAGAGTCAGGCCTGGTTAGTACTTGGATGGGAGACCGCCTGGGAATACCAGGTGCAGTAGGCTTTTGCTGCCAGCAGAGGCTGCTCACAGCTCCACACATTCACACACACTGCAGTTCATCAACCAACCATTTTGCTGCTCGCTCCTCCACACACACTCTCTCTCGCATTCCTTTGCCCATTTTTTTTGCTGCACCTTCTCCTGCTGCTACACAAAGGCAGAGGGGGCAAGACAGCGTGACGAAAAAAGCAGAAGAACAAAATAAGCTCGCAAAAAAGCACACAATTACACAGCAGAGAGGACAGATAAGGTACATAGAAGACTCGGAGGGACAAACAGCAACAGAAAAACAATTGTGTAGAAGGAGCAGAAATTACATGGAGGGACAAAGCAAAGCCCACGAGCATTGTTTTGGAATGCATGTGTGTTAATGCGAGGAGTGCTACAAATAAGGTTGACTCATTGCAGGCGTTCGTTGTCACATGGGGTTACGGTATACTAGTTGGAACACAGACCTGACTTGAACATGGGCAGGAATGGCGACTAAATATTCCTGCATACAATGTATTCAGGAGGGATGGGGAAGGGCAAAAGACCGAGGGGGCGGGGGTGTTGGCAGTATTGATCAAGAATAATATTACAGTTCTACAGAGGGAAGATATACTCGGGATTCAAAGTCTGAATCTATTTGGTTAGCGTTAAGGAACAGAAAAGGAGCTATTTCATTGCTGGGTCTTTACTATAGATCCCCAAATAATGAGGAGGAGATAGAGGAGCAAACCTGTTTGCAAATTTCAGTGATTGTGGAATGGAAACAAAGATTGGCCAGGAAAACATTACATGAGAATAGGCAGACCTTCAACGCTGAGATATTTCGGTACAAACCAAGCAATTTCCCGCAAGGAGGAAGAATTTAAGAATATTTCATTAGTGTAAAGTCGTCAGTTTTTTAGTACGTTAGGTATTTTTTCATTTTTAAAAGGTGCCTTCGTGTCCTTGCACCTAAAAAAAAAACACAGCTTAATTTTAAGCGTCTCCTGGAAAGCCCACAATCGGGCGCAAAATAGCGGAAACTCGTCATGGTGATTCATTTGATCTGGGGACGTGGCCAGTTTTGTGGGCGGAGCCGAGCTGTGATGTTTTTTAAACCAGTGCAAAAGATTGCAAAAAGTCAATTTGCACCGAACGCAATTTGCTCTTGAAATTCCTCGACTTTTGCACTGGTTTGTCCGATTTGGGGCGAATTGCGCTGATAAAACCAGCACAACCTAGCAGAAATTACAGGTTAATGTTGAAGTTTGCGGATGATACAACTCTTGGCAATGTAGTAAATAGTGAGCAGGATAGTAGCGGACTTGACCAGGACATGGACTGACTGGTGAAATGAGCAGACGCATGGCAGATGCAGTTTAATGTGGATAAGTGTGAAGTGATGCAGATTGGGAGGAACAATCTGGAGAGGCAGTATAATCTAAATAGTTGTATTTTGCGGTGGTTGCAAGATCAGAGGGACCTGGGGGTGCAAATGCACAAATCTTTGAAGGTGGTATTTCAAGTTGATAAGGCAGTTAAGAAGGCTTTGTAAATAAATAGGGGCATTGAATAGAAAAACAAGGAAGTTATGGTAAACCTTTATAAAAGAGTGGTTAGGCCTCAGCTGGAGTATTATGTACAATTATGGGCAGCACATTTTAGGAAGAATGTCAAGGACTTGGAGAGGCTTCAGAGGAGGTTTACCAGGATGATGGACTTAAGTCATGTGTTGAGATTGGAGAAGCTGGGATTGTTCTCCTTAGAGCTGAGAAGGTTAAAAGGAGATTTAACAGAGGTATTCAAAATTATGATGAGTTTTGATGTAGTAGATAAGGAGAAACTGTTTCCTCTGGCAAGTGGGTCGATAACCAGAGGTCATAGATTTAAAATAATTGCCAGGGGAAATGAGAATTTTTTTCACACAGAGTTGTTCTGATCTGCAACGCACTACCTGAAAGGGTGGTGGAAGCAGATTCCAAAGGAGCTTTCCAGCCGCGATTGGATATGTATTTGAGGAGGATTAATTTGCAGGATTATGGGGGAGAAAGCTGGGGTGTGGGACTAAATTGGCCAGCACTTTCAAAGAGCAGGCACGATGGGCCGAATGGGCCACTATGGCCCCCTACTGCGCTGTAGGATTGTCTGATTTTGCCGATCATTCTTTTCAGTTTGTACAGGTCTTACTGTAGTTTTGAAGCTGACGGCAATAAAGGGTAGGGCTTGTAGTATTTTGGGAGGCAGAGAGAGAAAGAAAGGAAGGTGGGGAAGTGAAAAGGAAAACAAAAGAAATATGAGTTCTTCTATGCTGTCTGATTCTATGAGCTAGCAAAAAGGAATACGTGACAAGAGTGCATTCCTTTAAGTAAAGAGAAAGCCAAGAATTAAATGCCTACGGCCACACTAGTCTGAAAACGCCCGATCTCGTCTGATCTCGGAAGCTAAGCAGAGTCAGGCCTGGTTAGTACTTGGATGGGAGACCGCCTGGGAATACCAGGTGCAGTAGGCTTTTGCTGCCAGCAGAGGCTGCTCACAGCTCCACACATTCACACACACTGCAGTTCATCAACCAACCATTTTGCTGCTCGCTCCTCCACACACACTCTCTCTCGCATTCCTTTGCCCATTTTTTTTGCTGCACCTTCTCCTGCTGCTACACAAAGGCAGAGGGGGCAAGACAGCGTGACGAAAAAAGCAGAAGAACAAAATAAGCTCGCAAAAAAGCACACAATTACACAGCAGAGAGGACAGATAAGGTACATAGAAGACTCGGAGGGACAAACAGCAACAGAAAAACAATTGTGTAGAAGGAGCAGAAATTACATGGAGGGACAAAGCAAAGCCCACGAGCATTGTTTTGGAATGCATGTGTGTTAATGCGAGGAGTGCTACAAATAAGGTTGACTCATTGCAGGCGTTCGTTGTCACATGGGGTTACGGTATACTAGTTGGAACACAGACCTGACTTGAACATGGGCAGGAATGGCGACTAAATATTCCTGCATACAATGTATTCAGGAGGGATGGGGAAGGGCAAAAGACCGAGGGGGCGGGGGTGTTGGCAGTATTGATCAAGAATAATATTACAGTTCTACAGAGGGAAGATATACTCGGGATTCAAAGTCTGAATCTATTTGGTTAGCGTTAAGGAACAGAAAAGGAGCTATTTCATTGCTGGGTCTTTACTATAGATCCCCAAATAATGAGGAGGAGATAGAGGAGCAAACCTGTTTGCAAATTTCAGTGATTGTGGAATGGAAACAAAGATTGGCCAGGAAAACATTACATGAGAATAGGCAGACCTTCAACGCTGAGATATTTCGGTACAAACCAAGCAATTTCCCGCAAGGAGGAAGAATTTAAGAATATTTCATTAGTGTAAAGTCGTCAGTTTTTTAGTACGTTAGGTATTTTTTCATTTTTAAAAGGTGCCTTCGTGTCCTTGCACCTAAAAAAAAAACACAGCTTAATTTTAAGCGTCTCCTGGAAAGCCCACAATCGGGCGCAAAATAGCGGAAACTCGTCATGGTGATTCATTTGATCTGGGGACGTGGCCAGTTTTGTGGGCGGAGCCGAGCTGTGATGTTTTTTAAACCAGTGCAAAAGATTGCAAAAAGTCAATTTGCACCGAACGCAATTTGCTCTTGAAATTCCTCGACTTTTGCACTGGTTTGTCCGATTTGGGGCGAATTGCGCTGATAAAACCAGCACAACCTAGCAGAAATTACAGGTTAATGTTGAAGTTTGCGGATGATACAACTCTTGGCAATGTAGTAAATAGTGAGCAGGATAGTAGCGGACTTGACCAGGACATGGACTGACTGGTGAAATGAGCAGACGCATGGCAGATGCAGTTTAATGTGGATAAGTGTGAAGTGATGCAGATTGGGAGGAACAATCTGGAGAGGCAGTATAATCTAAATAGTTGTATTTTGCGGTGGTTGCAAGATCAGAGGGACCTGGGGGTGCAAATGCACAAATCTTTGAAGGTGGTATTTCAAGTTGATAAGGCAGTTAAGAAGGCTTTGTAAATAAATAGGGGCATTGAATAGAAAAACAAGGAAGTTATGGTAAACCTTTATAAAAGAGTGGTTAGGCCTCAGCTGGAGTATTATGTACAATTATGGGCAGCACATTTTAGGAAGAATGTCAAGGACTTGGAGAGGCTTCAGAGGAGGTTTACCAGGATGATGGACTTAAGTCATGTGTTGAGATTGGAGAAGCTGGGATTGTTCTCCTTAGAGCTGAGAAGGTTAAAAGGAGATTTAACAGAGGTATTCAAAATTATGATGAGTTTTGATGTAGTAGATAAGGAGAAACTGTTTCCTCTGGCAAGTGGGTCGATAACCAGAGGTCATAGATTTAAAATAATTGCCAGGGGAAATGAGAATTTTTTTCACACAGAGTTGTTCTGATCTGCAACGCACTACCTGAAAGGGTGGTGGAAGCAGATTCCAAAGGAGCTTTCCAGCCGCGATTGGATATGTATTTGAGGAGGATTAATTTGCAGGATTATGGGGGAGAAAGCTGGGGTGTGGGACTAAATTGGCCAGCACTTTCAAAGAGCAGGCACGATGGGCCGAATGGGCCACTATGGCCCCCTACTGCGCTGTAGGATTGTCTGATTTTGCCGATCATTCTTTTCAGTTTGTACAGGTCTTACTGTAGTTTTGAAGCTGACGGCAATAAAGGGTAGGGCTTGTAGTATTTTGGGAGGCAGAGAGAGAAAGAAAGGAAGGTGGGGAAGTGAAAAGGAAAACAAAAGAAATATGAGTTCTTCTATGCTGTCTGATTCTATGAGCTAGCAAAAAGGAATACGTGACAAGAGTGCATTCCTTTAAGTAAAGAGAAAGCCAAGAATTAAATGCCTACGGCCACACTAGTCTGAAAACGCCCGATCTCGTCTGATCTCGGAAGCTAAGCAGAGTCAGGCCTGGTTAGTACTTGGATGGGAGACCGCCTGGGAATACCAGGTGCAGTAGGCTTTTGCTGCCAGCAGAGGCTGCTCACAGCTCCACACATTCACACACACTGCAGTTCATCAACCAACCATTTTGCTGCTCGCTCCTCCACACACACTCTCTCTCGCATTCCTTTGCCCATTTTTTTTGCTGCACCTTCTCCTGCTGCTACACAAAGGCAGAGGGGGCAAGACAGCGTGACGAAAAAAGCAGAAGAACAAAATAAGCTCGCAAAAAAGCACACAATTACACAGCAGAGAGGACAGATAAGGTACATAGAAGACTCGGAGGGACAAACAGCAACAGAAAAACAATTGTGTAGAAGGAGCAGAAATTACATGGAGGGACAAAGCAAAGCCCACGAGCATTGTTTTGGAATGCATGTGTGTTAATGCGAGGAGTGCTACAAATAAGGTTGACTCATTGCAGGCGTTCGTTGTCACATGGGGTTACGGTATACTAGTTGGAACACAGACCTGACTTGAACATGGGCAGGAATGGCGACTAAATATTCCTGCATACAATGTATTCAGGAGGGATGGGGAAGGGCAAAAGACCGAGGGGGCGGGGGTGTTGGCAGTATTGATCAAGAATAATATTACAGTTCTACAGAGGGAAGATATACTCGGGATTCAAAGTCTGAATCTATTTGGTTAGCGTTAAGGAACAGAAAAGGAGCTATTTCATTGCTGGGTCTTTACTATAGATCCCCAAATAATGAGGAGGAGATAGAGGAGCAAACCTGTTTGCAAATTTCAGTGATTGTGGAATGGAAACAAAGATTGGCCAGGAAAACATTACATGAGAATAGGCAGACCTTCAACGCTGAGATATTTCGGTACAAACCAAGCAATTTCCCGCAAGGAGGAAGAATTTAAGAATATTTCATTAGTGTAAAGTCGTCAGTTTTTTAGTACGTTAGGTATTTTTTCATTTTTAAAAGGTGCCTTCGTGTCCTTGCACCTAAAAAAAAAACACAGCTTAATTTTAAGCGTCTCCTGGAAAGCCCACAATCGGGCGCAAAATAGCGGAAACTCGTCATGGTGATTCATTTGATCTGGGGACGTGGCCAGTTTTGTGGGCGGAGCCGAGCTGTGATGTTTTTTAAACCAGTGCAAAAGATTGCAAAAAGTCAATTTGCACCGAACGCAATTTGCTCTTGAAATTCCTCGACTTTTGCACTGGTTTGTCCGATTTGGGGCGAATTGCGCTGATAAAACCAGCACAACCTAGCAGAAATTACAGGTTAATGTTGAAGTTTGCGGATGATACAACTCTTGGCAATGTAGTAAATAGTGAGCAGGATAGTAGCGGACTTGACCAGGACATGGACTGACTGGTGAAATGAGCAGACGCATGGCAGATGCAGTTTAATGTGGATAAGTGTGAAGTGATGCAGATTGGGAGGAACAATCTGGAGAGGCAGTATAATCTAAATAGTTGTATTTTGCGGTGGTTGCAAGATCAGAGGGACCTGGGGGTGCAAATGCACAAATCTTTGAAGGTGGTATTTCAAGTTGATAAGGCAGTTAAGAAGGCTTTGTAAATAAATAGGGGCATTGAATAGAAAAACAAGGAAGTTATGGTAAACCTTTATAAAAGAGTGGTTAGGCCTCAGCTGGAGTATTATGTACAATTATGGGCAGCACATTTTAGGAAGAATGTCAAGGACTTGGAGAGGCTTCAGAGGAGGTTTACCAGGATGATGGACTTAAGTCATGTGTTGAGATTGGAGAAGCTGGGATTGTTCTCCTTAGAGCTGAGAAGGTTAAAAGGAGATTTAACAGAGGTATTCAAAATTATGATGAGTTTTGATGTAGTAGATAAGGAGAAACTGTTTCCTCTGGCAAGTGGGTCGATAACCAGAGGTCATAGATTTAAAATAATTGCCAGGGGAAATGAGAATTTTTTTCACACAGAGTTGTTCTGATCTGCAACGCACTACCTGAAAGGGTGGTGGAAGCAGATTCCAAAGGAGCTTTCCAGCCGCGATTGGATATGTATTTGAGGAGGATTAATTTGCAGGATTATGGGGGAGAAAGCTGGGGTGTGGGACTAAATTGGCCAGCACTTTCAAAGAGCAGGCACGATGGGCCGAATGGGCCACTATGGCCCCCTACTGCGCTGTAGGATTGTCTGATTTTGCCGATCATTCTTTTCAGTTTGTACAGGTCTTACTGTAGTTTTGAAGCTGACGGCAATAAAGGGTAGGGCTTGTAGTATTTTGGGAGGCAGAGAGAGAAAGAAAGGAAGGTGGGGAAGTGAAAAGGAAAACAAAAGAAATATGAGTTCTTCTATGCTGTCTGATTCTATGAGCTAGCAAAAAGGAATACGTGACAAGAGTGCATTCCTTTAAGTAAAGAGAAAGCCAAGAATTAAATGCCTACGGCCACACTAGTCTGAAAACGCCCGATCTCGTCTGATCTCGGAAGCTAAGCAGAGTCAGGCCTGGTTAGTACTTGGATGGGAGACCGCCTGGGAATACCAGGTGCAGTAGGCTTTTGCTGCCAGCAGAGGCTGCTCACAGCTCCACACATTCACACACACTGCAGTTCATCAACCAACCATTTTGCTGCTCGCTCCTCCACACACACTCTCTCTCGCATTCCTTTGCCCATTTTTTTTGCTGCACCTTCTCCTGCTGCTACACAAAGGCAGAGGGGGCAAGACAGCGTGACGAAAAAAGCAGAAGAACAAAATAAGCTCGCAAAAAAGCACACAATTACACAGCAGAGAGGACAGATAAGGTACATAGAAGACTCGGAGGGACAAACAGCAACAGAAAAACAATTGTGTAGAAGGAGCAGAAATTACATGGAGGGACAAAGCAAAGCCCACGAGCATTGTTTTGGAATGCATGTGTGTTAATGCGAGGAGTGCTACAAATAAGGTTGACTCATTGCAGGCGTTCGTTGTCACATGGGGTTACGGTATACTAGTTGGAACACAGACCTGACTTGAACATGGGCAGGAATGGCGACTAAATATTCCTGCATACAATGTATTCAGGAGGGATGGGGAAGGGCAAAAGACCGAGGGGGCGGGGGTGTTGGCAGTATTGATCAAGAATAATATTACAGTTCTACAGAGGGAAGATATACTCGGGATTCAAAGTCTGAATCTATTTGGTTAGCGTTAAGGAACAGAAAAGGAGCTATTTCATTGCTGGGTCTTTACTATAGATCCCCAAATAATGAGGAGGAGATAGAGGAGCAAACCTGTTTGCAAATTTCAGTGATTGTGGAATGGAAACAAAGATTGGCCAGGAAAACATTACATGAGAATAGGCAGACCTTCAACGCTGAGATATTTCGGTACAAACCAAGCAATTTCCCGCAAGGAGGAAGAATTTAAGAATATTTCATTAGTGTAAAGTCGTCAGTTTTTTAGTACGTTAGGTATTTTTTCATTTTTAAAAGGTGCCTTCGTGTCCTTGCACCTAAAAAAAAAACACAGCTTAATTTTAAGCGTCTCCTGGAAAGCCCACAATCGGGCGCAAAATAGCGGAAACTCGTCATGGTGATTCATTTGATCTGGGGACGTGGCCAGTTTTGTGGGCGGAGCCGAGCTGTGATGTTTTTTAAACCAGTGCAAAAGATTGCAAAAAGTCAATTTGCACCGAACGCAATTTGCTCTTGAAATTCCTCGACTTTTGCACTGGTTTGTCCGATTTGGGGCGAATTGCGCTGATAAAACCAGCACAACCTAGCAGAAATTACAGGTTAATGTTGAAGTTTGCGGATGATACAACTCTTGGCAATGTAGTAAATAGTGAGCAGGATAGTAGCGGACTTGACCAGGACATGGACTGACTGGTGAAATGAGCAGACGCATGGCAGATGCAGTTTAATGTGGATAAGTGTGAAGTGATGCAGATTGGGAGGAACAATCTGGAGAGGCAGTATAATCTAAATAGTTGTATTTTGCGGTGGTTGCAAGATCAGAGGGACCTGGGGGTGCAAATGCACAAATCTTTGAAGGTGGTATTTCAAGTTGATAAGGCAGTTAAGAAGGCTTTGTAAATAAATAGGGGCATTGAATAGAAAAACAAGGAAGTTATGGTAAACCTTTATAAAAGAGTGGTTAGGCCTCAGCTGGAGTATTATGTACAATTATGGGCAGCACATTTTAGGAAGAATGTCAAGGACTTGGAGAGGCTTCAGAGGAGGTTTACCAGGATGATGGACTTAAGTCATGTGTTGAGATTGGAGAAGCTGGGATTGTTCTCCTTAGAGCTGAGAAGGTTAAAAGGAGATTTAACAGAGGTATTCAAAATTATGATGAGTTTTGATGTAGTAGATAAGGAGAAACTGTTTCCTCTGGCAAGTGGGTCGATAACCAGAGGTCATAGATTTAAAATAATTGCCAGGGGAAATGAGAATTTTTTTCACACAGAGTTGTTCTGATCTGCAACGCACTACCTGAAAGGGTGGTGGAAGCAGATTCCAAAGGAGCTTTCCAGCCGCGATTGGATATGTATTTGAGGAGGATTAATTTGCAGGATTATGGGGGAGAAAGCTGGGGTGTGGGACTAAATTGGCCAGCACTTTCAAAGAGCAGGCACGATGGGCCGAATGGGCCACTATGGCCCCCTACTGCGCTGTAGGATTGTCTGATTTTGCCGATCATTCTTTTCAGTTTGTACAGGTCTTACTGTAGTTTTGAAGCTGACGGCAATAAAGGGTAGGGCTTGTAGTATTTTGGGAGGCAGAGAGAGAAAGAAAGGAAGGTGGGGAAGTGAAAAGGAAAACAAAAGAAATATGAGTTCTTCTATGCTGTCTGATTCTATGAGCTAGCAAAAAGGAATACGTGACAAGAGTGCATTCCTTTAAGTAAAGAGAAAGCCAAGAATTAAATGCCTACGGCCACACTAGTCTGAAAACGCCCGATCTCGTCTGATCTCGGAAGCTAAGCAGAGTCAGGCCTGGTTAGTACTTGGATGGGAGACCGCCTGGGAATACCAGGTGCAGTAGGCTTTTGCTGCCAGCAGAGGCTGCTCACAGCTCCACACATTCACACACACTGCAGTTCATCAACCAACCATTTTGCTGCTCGCTCCTCCACACACACTCTCTCTCGCATTCCTTTGCCCATTTTTTTTGCTGCACCTTCTCCTGCTGCTACACAAAGGCAGAGGGGGCAAGACAGCGTGACGAAAAAAGCAGAAGAACAAAATAAGCTCGCAAAAAAGCACACAATTACACAGCAGAGAGGACAGATAAGGTACATAGAAGACTCGGAGGGACAAACAGCAACAGAAAAACAATTGTGTAGAAGGAGCAGAAATTACATGGAGGGACAAAGCAAAGCCCACGAGCATTGTTTTGGAATGCATGTGTGTTAATGCGAGGAGTGCTACAAATAAGGTTGACTCATTGCAGGCGTTCGTTGTCACATGGGGTTACGGTATACTAGTTGGAACACAGACCTGACTTGAACATGGGCAGGAATGGCGACTAAATATTCCTGCATACAATGTATTCAGGAGGGATGGGGAAGGGCAAAAGACCGAGGGGGCGGGGGTGTTGGCAGTATTGATCAAGAATAATATTACAGTTCTACAGAGGGAAGATATACTCGGGATTCAAAGTCTGAATCTATT
>JASTWF010001691.1:0-65000 GCA_030390025.1 Squalus acanthias | reverse complement strand
GACACAAGGACACCCGCACCATGGAGAAACCGTGGAAATGTGGGGACTGTGGGAAGCGATTCAATTACCCGTCCCAACTGGAAATTCATCAACGCAGTCATACCGGGGAGAGGCCATTCACTTGCTCCGTCTGTAGGAAGGGATTCACTCGCTCGTCCATTCTCCAAACACATCAGCGAGTTCACACTGATGAGAGACCATTCAGCTGCACTCACTGTGGGAAGAGATTCAAGCAGTCATCCAACCTCATTCTGCACTGGCGAGTTCACACTGGGGAGAGGCCGTTCACCTGCTCCGTGTGTGAGAAGGGATTCAGTCTATCATGCAACCTGCTGAAACCTCAGCGAGTTCATAAGTGACTCCAGGGGTTGGATTTTGCTGTTATTGCTGCTGTTAATCACATCCAGGACTGAACCATGTTCATTCTGACAGTTGGGGTTTGTTTCTGCTGATGTTAATAACCCCTATAACTGGGCTGGAGTTGAATATTCTGGATATGTAGCTGATTGAGTTGTCGGGGCTGCAGTGTTTGTTTAAGAACCGCTGTCTGATCTTTCCCCTTAGTTTCTGATGAGAGTCCCTGAATTATTTTACAATAAAATTATGAATTTTTACTTCAATCCTAAATTGATCTTTGGTTCAAAATCTACAATTCAGTGCCTGAAAAGTTCCGCTGATTAACATCTCCAATTAGAAAGTGCAGATTAATCCTCGCTGACAATTCTTACTGACTTGCACTTTACACACAGTGGCACCTCCATTATCCACCAGAAAGAAGGGGAATGGGAATTGGTGGAGAATCGAGAGTCCCCAAATGTTTCCCTCCCGTCTGGTACAGCAATCCCCTCGGCACGGGAATGGAGACAAGTCCAGTTATAGTAACGGGATGAGTTAAAGGTATTTACTCAGACGGGCGGAAGGTGGGAAGTGGTGTTCCACGGGGATCGGTGCTGGGACCACTGTTGTTCACCATTTACATGAATGATTTGGACTTGGGAATCAGAGGTACAATTTCAAAATTTGCTGATGACACAAAATTGGAGGGTGTAGTTAATACTGAGGAAGACTGCGATAGCATCCTTGTAGAATTATTCAGTTGTGTTCAGTAAATAGCAGCATCTTTTAATTTGCTTTGACTGATCACATCACTATATAGTTATGTGAAAAACAGAAATCATTAACAGCTCCCAATTTCAGAATTGTCAGATTCAAACTCAACTTCTTCCAAGTACAATCTAACACTTCAAAAATTGTAATGGATGTAGGTGAGATATTAGGACTGTTGTCTAACACAATCCAAACACAGTGACACACAGACAGATGGGCAGGTGTAGCTTCACAGCGAATCCTTTCAAGCCTCACTAAAAAGTGGCAGACTGGCAATCCATTGTTCACTAATGGAGTTGTGATCTTTGTAAATTAAGAAAGGAAATGCATGGAAATGTGTCAAAGAGTTGATTAACAGAGTGAGGCATCATCTCCCTTTGATTTCTATTTCTGACACCAGGCAACAGAAAAAGGTCATTACAACACGACATAAACAGACTCTTCAGGTGTGAGACATCAGACTTCAGAACAACACGTCTGCCAGCTCTGGCCACAAACCTCAGTACAGTCAACCTTTCAGCAGCTGCAGCCCTGATTAAATAACTAGTAGTTTAACATGTCTAGTAGAGCTTTTGTATCAAAATAGAAGAAATGTATTTGTGACACACACACAATTAATAATTAAATCACAATGTGATTGTGAGGATCGATTATCGCCTCTTGATACCTTCCATGCCCACCGGTCGAGGAAGGTATCAAGTGAACCGGTGGACACCGCCTGCTCCCTCTCCAGGGCCACCCGGGCAGGGACAAGACCACGGGAGAGAGGCAGGCAGCCAGAGTGACCCCCCATGGGCCCCGCCCATCCTGGGCCTACAAATTGCTGTTTTCGCCAGGCCCAAGAGCAGGTCCAGGAGAAGATCCTCCGACTTACCCACCCCCCTCCGCACCGGGCGGCCAAAGATTAGGAGCGTGGGGCTAAAGTGTAACCAAGAGTTGAGGAGCAGCCCCTTCAGGTAACTATACAGGGGCTGCAACCTCTCACACTGAATATATACACGGCCCGTGGACTCCTCTAGGCCGCAAAAAACACATCTGGCCTTGGAGTCCGGAAAGGAGCTTAAACTGTTGCACACGACAGCTCCTTGCAACAGTCTCCACCCCAGATCCCCAATGGTGCAGGGAAGGACCCCCGCGTAGAGAGCCCTCCATTGGGGAACCTCGCCTCCGCCAGACGGCAAGATGACCCGCCAGTCTGATTGAGATTGGGCAATAAACTAAATTAATCAATAAATGATACAGAAACCCGAGTCCCCGGGTCCTCAGCCCTGGTGTGAAGTACGCTGGCTGCCACTTTTCCGTTACTAACTCGCACCTCAGGCCCCGCCCAGTCTGGTTTAATTGCTAAATGTTTTCTAACTCGGGTTCAGGCCTGTCATTCTGAGGGAAACTTACAAGGCCTCATTATTGGTGTGTCCCACCCGAGCGGCTGTTAATGGCTTTAATAAACTGGCAGCAAGGTTTTTGTTTAAAGGTGGAAAGAGGTGAAAAACGCCACTAACGATGCCTCAAAACTCTCGGACAGAGAAATCCACTTCATCAGCGCCCCTGCCACAGGACTCAATATCCACCCCCTCCACCACTGGTGCACTGTGTCTGCAGTATGTACGGTCTACAAGATGACCACGGTCAGGCCGGGTGGAGTCAAAGGTCAGGCAGCAGAATGGATGGAAAGATCGCAACAAACTTCCCTGAACTCCAACCCTCTGATTTCTGTTTTGTAGCCATCTTTCCATCCATTCTGCTGCCTGGCCCTTCACTCCACACGGCCTGACCTTGGTCATCTTCTAGATCTTACAAACTGTTATGGATAGCAAGCTGGTTACAAAACAGAAAACAGAGTAGGGGTTAAGAGTGGCAAAAGGTGGGAAGTGGTGTTCCACGGGGATCAGTGCTGAGATCACTGTTATTCACCATTTACAGAAACGATTTGGACTCGGGAATCAGAAGTACAATTTCAAAATTTATCGATGACACCAAATTGGGAGGAAGAGTTAATACTGAGGAAGACTGTGACAACATGCAAGACATTAATAAACTAGCAGATGGGAGGGTAATTAGCAAATTAATTTTAAGATAGGTGGTGTGTTTTGGTAGGAAGAATAAGGAGGCCACACACTACTGGGAAAATAAGAATCTAAATGGGGTCGAAGAGCAAAGGGATCTCGGGATCCAGATACACAAATCACTAAAAGTAGCGACGCAGGTTAATGAGGCCACAACAGGAGCAAACAATGGACTGGGGCTCATTTCTAGAGCCATAGAATTGAAAAGCAGAGAAGTTATGTTAAACTTGTATCGAACATTGGTTAGACCACACTTGGCGTACAGTGAACAGTTCTGGTCTCCATATTATAAAAAGGATATAGAGGCACTGGAGAAGGTGGAAAAAGGCTTTGCAAGGATGATCCTAAAACTGAGGGATATATTTATCAGGAGAGGCTGAACAGGCTGGGGCTCTTTTCTCTAGAATAAAGAGAAGGCCGATGGGTGACCTGATCGAGGTCTTTAAGATTATGAAAAGGTTATAGAGGGTGGACCTGGAGAAAATGTTTCCACTTGTGGGGGAGTCCAGAACTACAGGTCATAAATATAACACAGTCTCTAATAAATCCAATGGGGAATTCAGGAGAAACTTCTTTACCCAAAGAGAGGTAAGAATGTGGAACGTGCTACCACAAGGAGTAGTTGAGGCGAATAGCACAGATGCATTCATGGGGAAGGTAGATAAGCACATGAGGGAGAAAGGAATAGAAGGATATGCTAATAGGGTTCGATGAAGAGTGGTGGGAGGAGACTCGTGTGGAGCAGAAACACCGGCATTGACCAGTTGGGCCGAATGGCCTGTTCCTGTGCTGTAGACTCTGTAATTCTGTGTAACTCTGTGTAACTATGTCTTCTGACTCCTGACACAGCTGGAAAAGCTTTTACTATTATTACCACAATGGAGCACCATCTTCTTTTCCAAATATCTCTTAGCTTTTCTAATGGCTGCTTTTGACTCCCTCAATTGTCGGTAATATTTGTCCCTATTCTCCTATAAACTGAACTCACCTTGATCTGAACTGGGTTCAATGTAAGACAGTTCGGGGAGTCAGGAATCATTCACCCCGAGACCTACGCTGGCCGGTAAAACCCCAGACGGTTCCTCAGTAAGGATTCCTCTGGTTCCTAGGCATATATTTGTCAGGATACCGAAATCCAGCTTTCTTACAGTCCACTCCTGGAGGCCCCACTCCCTGAGCCTACAACCTTCAGCAGGGTCAGTGGTGGAGTGCCACAGCGGAAGTGATCCCAGAGTAACTGTCGGGATCGCACCCCCGTGGATGTTCCGGGTCGTGTATTTTTAGTTATCCTGGTGTCTAACACGCACATCAATAAAACAGGGAATTCCTGGAAACACGCTGCAGGTCCTTCTTTATCTGGAGATCAAATGTCTGTTGTATAATTGTACCAGCAGTTAACAGGCTCCTGTGAACTCCTCCCTCTGCTATTTTAATGCAGACTTTAACCAATTTATTTTAAACGGGTTTATTTTAAATGGGTTAACGCCTGCCTTAAAATGATACACTCAGGACTGTCACACAAACACTTTAAATCTTCATAGAATAATTACCAGTCATTTTTAGACTGGAAACTTAACCCTGCCGTTTCACTTTCAGTCAGGAACAGATCGCAGTTTGACACCAATCTCTGATTTGACAGCACGTTTCCAGCATTCACCGTTGTTCTTCCTGACTCTAAACACAGTTGTAAAGGAGCCTTCTGTTCTGTGCCTAGGAGCTCTGAACCATGGGAGAGAGCAGCTGGGACACATTCCTTACAGGCCTCGAGATTAACCCACATGGTGACTTTGCTGTCGGTGAAGAGACACGAGAAAGACCAAAGTGCCGTTTGCCCCTCTCAGTGTGGCCCTGAAGGACTGTGTCCAGGCTGTAGTTCTGTTCCTGCTGTACGATCCTCCCCCAGATTGTCCTTTCTGAGCTCCAGCCAGGTGATGCTAAACACTCAGGTGAGAAAGACAAAAATCTACAACAATGTGTTGAAAACAAAGCGGACACATATCCAGAATATTAAACTCCAGCCTAGTTGTAGGGGTCATTAACCTCAGCAGAAACAAACCCCAACTGTCAGAATGAACATGGTTCAGTCCTGGATGTGATTAACAGCAGCAATGACAGTAGAATCCAACCCCTGCAGTGACTGGTGAACTCGCTAGTGTCTCAGCAGGGTGGATGACTGAGCGAATCCCTTCCCACACACGGAGCAGGTGAACAGCCTCTCTCCAGTGTGAACTGGCTGGTGTCTCAGCAGGGTGGATGACTGAGTGAATCCCTTCCCACACACGGAGCAGGTGAACGGCCAATCCCCAGTGTGAGTGCGTTGGTGTTGTATCAGTTTCCTTTTGCTTTTAAAGCTCTTCTCACAGTCAGAACATTTAAAAGGTCTCTCATCGGTGTGAACAAGTTGATGATCAGTGAGGTGGGATGACTGAGTGAATCCCTTCCCACACATGGAGCAGGTGAACGGCCTCTCTCCAGTGTGAGTGCGCTGGTGTACAGTGAGTTCAGATGATTGCCTGAACCCAGTCCCACAGTGAGAGCACCAGAACGGTCTCTCGTCAGTGTGAACACGTTGATGGCATGTCAGTTCCCCGGAACTTTTATAGCACTTCCCACAGTCCGAGCATTTAAAAGGTCTCTCCCCAGTGTGAACTCGCTGGTGTTTCAGCAGGTTGGATGACTGACTGAATCTCTTCCCACACACGGAGCAGGTGAACGGCCTCTCCCCGGTGTGACTGCGTCGATGAGTTTCCAACTGGGAAGGGTAATTGAATCCTTTCCCACAGTCCCCACATTTCCACGGTTTCTCCGTGGTGCGGGTGTCCTTGTGTCTCTGCAGGTTGGACGATCAGTTGAAGCCTCGTCCACACACAGAACACGTGTACGGTTTCTCCCCGCTGTGAACGGTGCGATGTTTTTTCAGGCTCTGTAACTGGTTAAAGCTCTTTCCACAGTCAGTACACTGGAACACTCTCACTCGGGTGTGTGTGTCTTGGTGCTTTTCCAGTCACACTGATGTTTGAAATCTTTTCCCACGGTCAGAACAGGCAAACATTTCTCCTTCCACATTCAAAGCGCGATGATATTCAGGTCCTGATCAATCGAGTGAATCTGTCAGCTCTTCACATGATGTTTGGTTTCAGTTTCCCGTTTGCATATTTTCCCCTTCTAATACCCTGTAAAAAGAATTTACAAAATCATCACTAAGTACAGGTTAGAAATTCAGAACAGACAATTCTAGTTTCTATGGAACATTCTTTCCTCTCTCGCTCCCCCAAAGCTGTAAATCCCCGTCCCACACACTCTCCCTCCTCCCTGTGCTGACATCCAAACCCATCACACCATCTCCAACATTTCTTTCCTGCACTCCCAGTTTTCTCCTCCCTCTACTCTGGTTGGGTTCAGTTCCACACCCGCTGTGTGCAGAGTGAGAATAAAATCAATGAGTCAATGATTGTCTCTCCTGGTCACTGGGACCCTGAAGCCCCGCCCACTCCCTGTTCCTGTACCAAAATACCGCGCATGCGCCGTGAGACCCGCCTGTCCAAGATGGCGGCCAGTCACCCGGGCGGTCACGGACCGGGCCTGTAACTGGGGAAACACGAGTTCTGTGGGCTCTTATTCGCAGCCTCAGGCCTACACCAGGTATTTATAAATCTTTTAAACCCACCCGCGGGCCCAATGCATCCAGTGCGCCCACAATCGCCTTCCGGATCCCGGCCGCTGACCCGCCAGTTCTACTCAGATCATCGCCGCCACTCGCACTGCGCATGCCCAGAGCACACTTAGTTACTGCGCCGGCGCACTGGGCTCCTGTCGTCATTGATGGGCACTGTCAGCCGCGCGGGGGATTCTGGGTTAATACACCACAATTGTTGTCAACGAGGTGAGCACCACGTGTCCCCTCTACACAGTCCCATCAAACACTCCCAGGGCAGGTACAGCACGGGTTAGATACAGAGTAAAGCTCCCTCTACACTGTCCCATCAAACACTCCCAGGGCAGGTACAGCATGGGTTAGATACAGAGTAAAGCTCCCTCTACACTGTCCCATCAAACACTCCCAGGGCAGGTACAGCATGGGTTAGATACAGAGTAAAGCTCCCTCTACATTGCCCCATCAAACACTCCCAGGGCAGGTACTGCACGGGTTAGATACAGAATAAAGCTCCCTCTGCACTGTCCCATCAAACACTCCCAGGGCAGGTACAGCACGGGTTAGATACAGAGTAAAGCTCCCTCTGCACTTACCCATCAAATACTCCCAGGGCAGGTACAGCACACCTTACAGGCTGTGTAAAGATCCCTCTGTGCATGATAAGAAGGCTGTGATTCTGTAATTATTTCCGAGGAGATCCCCCTTATCCACATGCCCGACTATCCACCAGAATTTTCACAGGGATAAACCCTGCAAGAAACTTAACTGCATTTACAATAATCTCCCGTCTGATATAAACTATCCCCAGTCACTGACACCAATCTCCAGTGTATGTCAGGCTGAAGTTGTTTGCAATCCTCATGAGCTTTTACGCTATTCCTAGTTGAGTTCAAGATCTCCAATGAAACAGTCCACACACCTTAATCCCCCTGAGCACAGGATTTATTTTCAATATGTAGATTCTACAATAATACAATTCATATACTAAATGAGTGCAAAATATTCACATGGGAGATTCTACAAAGGAATACTTTTCTGTAATATTCATACAATATTTTAGTTATATAGCAAGACTCATAATCTAATGAGCTGTATCCATGAACTCAGACTTTGATCATTGCCAAGCCTGGGAGGCACGAAAGGATGTTCGACTCTTTTAAAAGGCCAATTAGAATGTCATTGTCATCAATCGATGTCACATTACCCAGAGAGCCCCTTTTTTAAAGGGGCACAAACAATCAACTCCAAATTATAATTAAAGCAGATCAGAATACTGTTGCTGGTGTTGACAATTGACTCCAGTCCCTCTGGTGCCCACCGGTCACGGAAGGCCTCCAGCGTCCCGGCGGACACGGCGTGCTCCCTCTCCAGGGTGTAGAATTCGCAATATATCGCGATTTGATTAATGAGGAGAAAACACAAAGTTTCGTTCAAACAGCTTTTATTTCAGCAGAATGCTGGCAGGTTTAAATTGGACACAAGCAGCCTGTAAAATGGCCGCCGCACCTCGTGACAGAACATTCTAGACTTTTCAACAGCCAGACAAGATGGCGTTCCAATAAACATTTGTGCAAGATCGATAACGATTCAGCACAGTGAAGATAATACACGAGACATTATGGGTTTGCAGTATAAACATAGATACTGGAATCGGTCTCCCAGGTACAAAGGAAAGCCATTGTACCGAGTAATCAAGGGCCCATCCAAAAGACATTAATATGTAAATCCCAACGACTCTACGATGAGAGAGCCGTTAGCAGGTAGTTATACAGGACACTTGGAAGCCCCAAACCCCTCCAGGGAGAACACCGACCGATTTAACAATGGGAGAAATATTAACAGGCACTCAGACATTTATGAGTAGCCCCGAAACCCATTAAGAACGGAGATCACCCATACAAGACATTTGGGCGCCAAACCCTAAACAAAAGAATGGACATTATAGTTGGGCGGGAAACGGAAGATTTTTGCACTATAATTGCAGGCTCCAAACCGTCCATTCTCTCTCTTGCTCCTGCATTCGCTCGCTTGCTCCTGTGTTTTATCCGATCGATTCGTAACCTCGTGGCTGCTCCTGTGTACTCGTAGTTGGGCTTCTGCTTGCCCGTTGCCTCTTCTGAAAAGACTGTTGAACTTTCTGATCCGTTCGGATCTACCTCGTGTCGCGTAACGAAGACCTATGTTGGTAACTGGCAGCGGAACCAAAGGCCCGAGATGAGATGAGATGAGATGAGATGAGAGGAGAAGAGAGGAAGACCATATCCATCGCCACGGTCAGTAAATCCCGACCGCGCCTGTAGGTCGATCAGCCAAGTTTTCCTCGCCAGGAAGATTTCTATTTTGAACTTTTAACAAAACATATTGCATCGACGATAACGGGACTGTGTCTAAGGAGATTGGAACGTGAAAACACATCGTATCGATGATATTGACAACTGTGCTCCAAGAGTACCTGTTAAGCCAACCAACACAGGTCTTCATCACAGCAGACGGTCCAGCCTACTAGCCGGAGCAGCAGAAGCAAGTAAACAAGTGGGACCAGGAGATCTCCTGACCGACACGTGGGTGCTGCGGTGAAAAACATCCGATCAGCTATTCGGAATTTCTCCGAGTTATCACGAGTGGTGAGCATGAGTCTCGAGATCCTACGAAGCTAGTTTAGGATAGATATTGATAGGGGAGGGTTTAAGGATTAAGGATATTTGTAATGTGTGCCCCTATTTACTTTGTGCCGTTCGTTCCTCGTTTCCCTAAGATCGACTATATAACTGTTTGTAAGATTGTACTGTCATTAATCTGTGCTTATGACATGTATTTCATAATTTTAAGTATCATGCAATAAAGATTTTCCATTTCGTACCATTCAAACCAAGTCTACATGAGTTTTATCTCCATTACTGCTCTCGCATCTAAGTCCAGTGTCTAGAACCGTAAGGGAGAGTGATTCGAACCACTCACAGGTGTGTCTAGTGTTCCCAGACTGGCTGGAGACCAGAACAGGCAACCAGGCCTAGACCCGCACTGACATACAGGCTGCACAGAGCCGCATGAATCTCACAGGCTGCGAGACACGCAGGGTCAGGAATCCCTTACAGAAAATGGCGACCGCGGCAGGACACTGGCAGCGAGAGGGTAGTGTGTTAGATTTTGGAATGACTGTACGAAATGTTATGCAGGAAAAGATAGCGGATTATGTGTTTGGAAAGGTTAATCTAACCAAGAAATGGATAAGTGAATTGTTAGCGGATAAGAGCCCACTAGAGGCAGCTGAAAGGTGGACAGATAGTAAAGAACATAGAAAGACACTTGAGAAAGCAGTCTGGCTTATGTGCTACAAAAGGCAGGTTCAGATTTCAAACCAGACCATTACAGCGCTAGTAGCTCGAATCAGTCATTTAGAGGGAGAAATGGAGGAGAAGGTTTCTGGAGGGGAGGTGCTCATTAAGAATTTAAATGAGTTACACCAGGAAAGCCAGGAAGTCTCCAGTCACCTTAAAACAAGGATAGATTATCTCGAGTGCCAGGTCACTGAGGCAAAATTGAATGAGAGCAGGTTAAAGGAAAGATGTAACCGCCAAGCTGCCCAGATAAGAACTCAAGAAGAGAGCTTAATGGGGGTTAGGTCGGCATATAAGTTGGCCCTTGAGGATAAGTTTCAGGGAGCCGACCATAGCGCCTGCCAAAGGGAGATAGAGAACCTCAAAAAGGCCGTGAACAATGCAAACGGCATGGTGTGCCTTATCAATCCGTCGGCGCACCAGCCGCTAGTAAATGAGAGATTTAGAAAATCCCCACCAAGTAAAGCAGAAGAAGTAGTAGCCACTGCGCCCTCCGCGCCACCCAGCTATTCAGAAACCTGGGTTAGGGAGGAAGCAATGGAAGAAACAAAAGAGCCCATTGAAAAGGAAGTAGAAAAGGGATCGCTGTATCCAGTAACGGGTATTAAAAGGGGCCCAAGCAGAAACGGTGGGGAAGAACCGGGGGATCTCCTCGGACAGCTGGTGTTGCCTCACAGTTCACATCAGCTGAGAGCTATGATAAATCACGTACGGAAGCTGACCGAGATAGACGACCCTTCCGTACATTTCAGAGAAGTTGAGCAAGCCGCAGCCATTAACGGCTGCGATGATGGGGAGACAGCAAAAATGCTGCTGTTCTCATTAGACAGCTCGGTCCTTCAGTGTCTCTCAGGCGAGAGCAAGAGGGGAAACAAGAGTTATGAGGAATTAAAGAATGAGGTCCTAGAAGTGTTGGGGGCGAACGACGGAGGTCCGTTTGCTAGAGTGGGACAGACAGTGCAGATGGAGGGAGAACCCCCGAAGGTTTTTGCCGACAGGCTGTGGCCAGTATATGAGCGCAGCTGTCTAGGTGCGCCCGAGCGCGAAGATGTGGAAGGCGCCGCTTTAACTCATTGGCTTAGGTGCATAATAGCCAACAGTTTACCAGCCGTTAGAGAGCAGGCAAAAGCATGGTTTGATCCCAATGACCTCAACCTTACGGAAGAGTCGGTCTTGAATCGACTCACGTTAGGTTATCGTAATATAAGGGGTATGACGACACGTCCCTTTAAGGGAAGAGTACATGAGGTACGACCCGCAGCCCCGTATCAAAGAGAGTGGCATCAGGAGGGTAATCGCGCCCCACAGGCAAGTAATGCTTGTTACGGGTGTGGGAAGACAGGGCACTGGCGCAAGCATTGCAGGAACCCTTGGAAGGATTCCAAGGATAAAAATCCCGCGGTGCGAGCCCAGGCGCCGGTCCCGGCTAAGGAAGCCAAGGCACCCACCCCTCCCGACGACCTCGAAGCAGTGTTAGGAGCCATGCGCAAGCTAGTCTTGAATGCGCGTGGACAGGTGGCGGTCGCAACCGGCCCCGTAGGTGCCGCAGGACCGTCTAATAGTACCCCATGACTAGAACCGGCGCAGCCTGCCTACCTGTGTCCTTTTAAAAGACACGCACAGGAGGGGGTCTGCGGTGAGGAGGCCAGGTTAAAAGAGCAGGCCTTGCGGGAGGAGAACGCCCGCTTAATAGGGAAAATAGATGGGCTGGAAGGGCAGCTTAGAGAGCAGACCCTGCGGGAGGAGAACGCCCGATCAATGGGAAAGTTAGACGTGCTCAGGCTAGAAGAGCAGCTTAGAGAGATAAAAGCAGCCTACAGGGTAGCCAAAAGCCGGGAGTATGAGGATGTAAACCAATGCAGACTGTACCAGCCAGGTGCGCAGGGGAAAACTACAGGGGTAAATCCCGCCAGTGGGAAAGCACAGCCCCAGGTAGGACCACTAGGCACACAGGCAGGCATAGCAGCTTGCATCAGGGGAAGGGACATCCCGGACGATCATGCAGCGTTTTTCTGGAGTTGGGGGTTAGATGAGGAAGAACCCAGGGTACCCTGGTCAGATGAGGATAGTGCAGATGAGCATAGTGATGATGACGGGTGGTTCCTGAGGAACGGTCTGGAGGGAATGGGGCCTATAGGTAGAGATCCACACAGGGTGGACACACAAGCTGCAGGTCCCGAGGACAGGAGGGAGGAGCTAGAGGAGGCAGGGCCAGCCGCTATAGGAGCACAGAGAGTACCGATGTGGCTCCCAGAGATGTGGCCGCCCGCTTTGAACGTCCAGTCCTCAGGGGAGGCAGAGATCACGAGTGAAGGGCCGCTTGCTGGGCCGAGCAGGGCGGAGCCACGAACTGCCAGCCCCGAGGTTAGGGAGGCGGAGTCAGCGGAGGCGGAGCCGGCGACTGTGATGGAACCCCAGGTCATCCCGTTGGAGGTCTCGGAACCCGGTCCGTCCGTCACGGAACCCCCGCCCATAGCAACTCCCCGTAGGTCAAGTAGAGAACCCCAGCCCAGGAGGATGTGGTCATGTCCCCAGACTGCCCCAAGGCGTAGACTTCAGGTTAAGATAACCCGGGTACAGACCGGCCACATCGCAGCAGTAACAGGCTGCGGCAGATCAGAGGGAAGGGTCAGCGCAGCAACAGGCTGCGGCAGATCAGAGGGAAGGGTCAGTGCCCTCCCACCGTCGGGAAGAGCTCGCAGCAGCCTTCTCAGAATTTAAAGGGGCCGCCCTGAGAACGGGCGGCACTGTAAAGTTATAGTTCTAAGTTTTAAGTTTATAAGTAACAAGGTTAAGTTTTAAGTTTATAGTTCAAGGTTAAGGTTGTAATTTTAATAAGGCTAAGTTTGTAGTGTTTTTAACAGAAAACGATAAATGATGGGAGTTTTAAGGTTAGGTTTAGAGGAAGTTTATTCAGCAAACGTTGAAGTTTACGTGAGGCGAGGTCAGGGGACCCGCTCACCCTTCACAAAAGCCAGAGACTCTTGCGAGGCTGGCTACCTCATTCTATCTGATCACAGGAACCAAGGAAGGATGGAACGAATTCTAGTATTGCTCGTGGCAATCGGATGTGGATTGGCCTATCGAGGCCGCACCAAGGATGTCGTGGTGTTTGGATGTTCCGGGGACACGGCCCCCATCGCGGTGGATGGGACCGGAAGACGGAAGGCAGAGGGGACCAGCACCTATTTCCACAAGGGAAGGTGGCCAGGATGGCTGGGAACGAACTCAACGGAGTATTCCAGCACATCGGGGTTTGCCTACCAAGAGACTTCTTTACTGTGCCCCAAAGTAAGGATCATCGCACCCAGGATCAGCGTCACCGTCGGCAAACGGATTTGTTTGACTTGTAGTGGGAAGGTCCCATTGAGCCGATGGTGGTGGCTGCGAAAGCTGAGCAAAACTATGAGAAACTCTTCGGTCGAGTGGGAACGACTGGGTAATAATACCCATCGGACAATTACGGGGACAGACGGACAAGTGAAAGTCTGTTGGGACAAATGGTGGGAACCGGATGAGGGGATTTATGTATGTATGTGGGGGTCAAAGTACGTTTGCCCCAAAGGCATCTCCATATTTTTTATTAATCAATGGCAGGATAACGGACAGGGGATGAGGTGGGATGCGAGCACCAGGGGGTGCGGAGCCCCATTCTCCCCGATCCCAGTAAATGCCACTGAACTCATTACGCGCCCACGCAAAGCCCCGCCCACGATTCCGGTGGTTCTAGCTGAGGAAGAAGGGTGCCCTAAAACTAGTAAGGGACCCGGGAATGGTTTGGTACTGGTCCCCACAGACCAGATACTCTTTCAGGGGGTACATTACGCGGTGGCCTCGGTGATTTTAAATCTCACTGAGGTACGGTTACCAGAGTGGTGCCCCAAAAAGACGGAACAGTTGTATCAGGTCCTGTTGACCAAGATGTTCAGACAATTTTACGAGTTTGATTTTGCAGAAATTGATAAGACAAGTTTGTACACCGCACCGCAGGAAGTTTTGGATCAAGTAGGGAGGCAAAGAAGGGGTTTGGTGAACGATGCGTTCACTGCTTTTAACACAGGGACATCTGTGGTCAACGCTCTAGACAGTGTGGAGCTGCAGACCCAGATTAATGGTTTAAAAACACAGTTAAAAGACATTCTAACAGATGAGAATAAAGTGGTAGGGTCAGGTCTACACGAGGACCAAGCCATGACTCTCCATTTAAAGGAAATTATAGCAGAGCTGGAGAAACATGCGCGTACGGTAAATGCCCTGATCAGGGAAGATCGGAATGCATCCGATCAAGCTGCGCAGAACGAGGTGTGCGTGCTTTACGGGGCGTGGTTACTGGGCGAGGGCCGCAGTAATTTGGAGGATTTAAAACAAGGTTTGGTTCCGTCCTGGATAAGTAACAAACACCTACGGGCGCTCCACCCTTTTCAGAACGCATTAAGTCCGTGCCAGCTCAGGCTAGCTTCAGAAGCATACCCAGTCCCCGTGGACTGCGGACGTTCAAACCATACTATTATGGGAATAGTATTACGCATGCCGGTTTTGGGCGACACAGCAAAGCCCGCCCCGGTATATCGGGTAGAGAACATTGGTGTCATTCAGGGGGGAGCCCACATTCGTTATGCAGCGGTTCCACCTTACGTCATCCGCTGGGAGCAAACGATGACAGGTACAGATCTCTCTGGTTGTCGTGGCAGGGGAGCACACATAATACTGTGCCCCCAGCACTTGAATGCCTTTTTAACACCACAGTGCGGGTTCAGAACGGCTGGCGCCAAGTCCATGAATTGCACCATGGAGGCAATGGCACAAGATCATGTGCCTCCGCAGGTAGCATACATCGGGGGTGGAACATATTGTGTTACCACTGCAGCGCAACACTACCAGCATGGAAACCGTAGCCGGTGTCCGGTGAGTGACAGCAGTTTCTGTTTTAAACCCAGGGCTGAAGTTCAAGTAGCACAACAGCGAATTATCCCAATCCCTGAACCATCCACTGTTCATCTCACAGTAAAAGAGAATTTCACCGACTTGCAGCGATTTGTCGCGCATTTTGGATACCTCATTCCCCCTCTCCCTGAACACTTAACCAAACTTCTGAAAGCCGTCGCGGTATCACAGAAACATTTTTATACATTAGAGCAGAAAACTGTCGAAATAGGAACAGACATTCTGGATATAGTAGTTCCACCGTGGTGGAATCTGTTCACTAATATTGAAGTGCCTTCATGGATCAGAATAGCCTCCCACATTTTAGTCGTCTGTCAAGTGTTTATTGTAGTGTACCTATTGGTCATACATTGTAAAAGAGACAAACGCCTCACCAAGCATGAAAACACGGGAGAGTGGCGAGAACGTTACGTGCGCGTGCACGATGAGAGCACCGTGTAATCGAAAAATGGCGTCACTCCCGCTCGCCGCGTGCGCCGCGGAAGTTTGTACTCATATAAGATTTTCAGAGATTGTAAATACGTTGGAAACTCGACATGTTTTAAGAGTTGGGGTTTGATTATTTTGGTGATGGTGTTGATTGTTTGGTTTTGGGTTTTGTTTTTTTCCTTTCCCTGAATAAAAGACAAATATACAGGTGATACGAGGGGTATCGGCCTGGTTACGCCGGGAAGGAAAACAAGTGGTGTAAGTTTAAGGGCAAATAATGCCTACGGTGATATAAAATGTGATTTTCTTGGGAAATAAGGACGACACAGAGACCCTAGCTAAGTTAAAAATTATGGGATTAATTTACTGGATTCGGAGAGAAATCGAGATAATATTGCTCACCACTATGATTTTTGATACGATAAGCGGAGTTATTCGCATCAACAGGAGGGACTGTAGAATTCGCAATATATCGCGATTTGATTAATGAGGAGAAAACACAAAGTTTCGTTCAAACAGCTTTTATTTCAGCAGAATGCTGGCAGGTTTAAATTGGACACAAGCAGCCTGTAAAATGGCCGCCGCACCTCGTGACAGAACATTCTAGACTTTTCAACAGCCAGACAAGATGGCGTTCCAATAAACATTTGTGCAAAATCGATAACGATTTAGCACAGTGAAGATAATACACGAGACATTATGGGTTTGCAGTATAAACATAGATACTGGAATCGGTCTCCCAGGTACAAAGGAAAGCCATTGTACCGAGTAATCAAGGGCCCATCCAAAAGACATTAATATGTAAATCCCAACGACTCTACGATGAGAGAGCCGTTAGCAGGTAGTTATACAGGACACTTGGAAGCCCCAAACCCCTCCAGGGAGAACACCGACCGATTTAACAATGGGAGAAATATTAACAGGCACTCAGACATTTATGAGTAGCCCCGAAACCCATTAAGAACGGAGATCACCCATACAAGACATTTGGGCGCCAAACCCTAAACAAAAGAATGGACATTATAGTTGGGCGGGAAACGGAAGATTTTTGCACTATAATTGCAGGCTCCAAACCGTCCATTCTCTCTCTTGCTCCTGCATTCGCTCGCTTGCTCCTGTGTTTTATCCGATCGATTCGTAACCTCGTGGCTGCTCCTGTGTACTCGTAGTTGGGCTTCCGCTTGCCCGTTGCCTCTTCTGAAAAGACTGTTGAACTTTCTGATCCGTTCGGATCTACCTCGTGTCGCGTAACGAAGACCTATGTTGGTAACTGGCAGCGGAACCAAAGGCCCGAGATGAGATGAGATGAGATGAGATGAGAGGAGAAGAGAGGAAGACCATATCCATCGCCACGGTCAGTAAATCCCGACCGCGCCTGTAGGTCGATCAGCCAAGTTTTCCTCGCCAGGAAGATTTCTATTTTGAACTTTTAACAAAACATATTGCATCGACGATAACGGGACTGTGTCTAAGGAGATTGGAACGTGAAAACACATCGTATCGATGATATTGACAACTGTGCTCCAAGAGTACCTGTTAAGCTAACCAACACAGGTCTTCATCACAGCAGACGGTCCAGCCTACTAGCCGGAGCAGCAGAAGCAAGTAAACAAGTGGGACCAGGAGATCTCCTGACCGACACGTGGGTGCTGCGGTGAAAAACATCCGATCAGCTATTCGGAATTTCTCCGAGTTATCACGAGTGGTGAGCATGAGTCTCGAGATCCTACGAAGCTAGTTTAGGATAGATATTGATAGGGGAGGGTTTAAGGATTAAGGATATTTGTAATGTGTGCCCCTATTTACTTTGTGCCGTTCGTTCCTCGTTTCCCTAAGATCGACTATATAACTGTTTGTAAGATTGTACTGTCATTAATCTGTGCTTATGACATGTATTTCATAATTTTAAGTATCATGCAATAAAGATTTTCCATTTCGTACCATTCAAACCAAGTCTACATGAGTTTTATCTCCATTACTGCTCTCGCATCTAAGTCCAGTGTCTAGAACCATAAGGGAGAGTGATTCGAACCACTCACAGGTGTGTCTAGTGTTCCCAGACTGGCTGGAGACCAGAACAGGCAACCAGGCCTAGACCCGCACTGACATACAGGCTGCACAGAGCCGCGTGAATCTCACAGGCTGCGAGACACGCAGGGTCAGGAATCCCTTACAGAAAATGGCGACCGCGGCAGGACACTGGCAGCGAGAGGGTAGTGTGTTAGATTTTGGAATGACTGTACGAAATGTTATGCAGGAAAAGATAGCGGATTATGTGTTTGGAAAGGTTAATCTAACCAAGAAATGGATAAGTAAATTGTTAGCGGATAAGAGCCCACTAGAGGCAGCTGAAAGGTGGACAGATAGTAAAGAACATAGAAAGACACTTGAGAAAGCAGTCTGGCTTATGTGCTACAAAAGGCAGGTTCAGATTTCAAACCAGACCATTACAGCGCTAGTAGCTCGAATCAGTCATTTAGAGGGAGAAATGGAGGAGAAGGTTTCTGGACGGGAGGTGCTCATTAAGAATTTAAATGAGTTACACCAGGAAAGCCAGGAAGTCTCCAGTCACCTTAAAACAAGGATAGATTATCTCGAGTGCCAGGTCACTGAGGCAAAATTGAATGAGAGCAGGTTAAAGGAAAGATGTAACCGCCAAGCTGCCCAGATAAGAACTCAAGAAGAGAGCTTAATGGGGGTTAGGTCGGCATATAAGTTGGCCCTTGAGGATAAGTTTCAGGGAGCCGACCATAGCGCCTGCCAAAGGGAGATAGAGAACCTCAAAAAGGCCGTGAACAATGCAAACGGCATGGTGTGCCTTATCAATCCGTCGGCGCACCAGCCGCTAGTAAATGAGAGATTTAGAAAATCCCCACCAAGTAAAGCAGAAGAAGTAGTAGCCACTGCGCCCTCCGCGCCACCCAGCTATTCAGAAACCTGGGTTAGGGAGGAAGCAATGGAAGAAACAAAAGAGCCCATTGAAAAGGAAGTAGAAAAGGGATCGCTGTATCCAGTAACGGGTATTAAAAGGGGCCCAAGCAGAAACGGTGGGGAAGAACCGGGGGATCTCCTCGGACAGCTGGTGTTGCCTCACAGTTCACATCAGCTGAGAGCTATGATAAATCACGTACGGAAGCTGACCGAGATAGACGACCCTTCCGTACATTTCAGAGAAGTTGAGCAAGCCGCAGCCATTAACGGCTGCGATGATGGGGAGACAGCAAAAATGCTGCTGTTCTCATTAGACAGCTCGGTCCTTCAGTGTCTCTCAGGCGAGAGCAAGAGGGGAAACAAGAGTTATGAGGAATTAAAGAATGAGGTCCTAGAAGTGTTGGGGGCGAACGACGGAGGTCCGTTTGCTAGAGTGGGACAGACAGTGCAGATGGAGGGAGAACCCCCGAAGGTTTTTGCCGACAGGCTGTGGCCAGTATATGAGCGCAGCTGTCTAGGTGCGCCCGAGCGCGAAGATGTGGAAGGCGCCGCTTTAACTCATTGGCTTAGGTGCATAATAGCCAACAGTTTACCAGCCGTTAGAGAGCAGGCAAAAGCATGGTTTGATCCCAATGACCTCAACCTTACGGAAGAGTCGGTCTTGAATCGACTCACGTTAGGTTATCGTAATATAAGGGGTATGACGACACGTCCCTTTAAGGGAAGAGTACATGAGGTACGACCCGCAGCCCCGTATCAAAGAGAGTGGCATCAGGAGGGTAATCGCGCCCCACAGGCAAGTAATGCTTGTTACGGGTGTGGGAAGACAGGGCACTGGCGCAAGCATTGCAGGAACCCTTGGAAGGATTCCAAGGATAAAAATCCCGCGGTGCGAGCCCAGGCGCCGGTCCCGGCTAAGGAAGCCAAGGCACCCACCCCTCCCGACGACCTCGAAGCAGTGTTAGGAGCCATGCGCAAGCTAGTCTTGAATGCGCGTGGACAGGTGGCGGTCGCAACCGGCCCCGTAGGTGCCGCAGGACCGTCTAATAGTACCCCATGACTAGAACCGGCGCAGCCTGCCTACCTGTGTCCTTTTAAAAGACACGCACAGGAGGGGGTCTGCGGTGAGGAGGCCAGGTTAAAAGAGCAGGCCTTGCGGGAGGAGAACGCCCGCTTAATAGGGAAAATAGATGGGCTGGAAGGGCAGCTTAGAGAGCAGACCCTGCGGGAGGAGAACGCCCGATCAATGGGAAAGTTAGACGTGCTCAGGCTAGAAGAGCAGCTTAGAGAGATAAAAGCAGCCTACAGGGTAGCCAAAAGCCGGGAGTATGAGGATGTAAACCAATGCAGACTGTACCAGCCAGGTGCGCAGGGGAAAACTACAGGGGTAAATCCCGCCAGTGGGAAAGCACAGCCCCAGGTAGGACCACTAGGCACACAGGCAGGCATAGCAGCTTGCATCAGGGGAAGGGACATCCCGGACGATCATGCAGCGTTTTTCTGGAGTTGGGGGTTAGATGAGGAAGAACCCAGGGTACCCTGGTCAGATGAGGATAGTGCAGATGAGCATAGTGATGATGACGGGTGGTTCCTGAGGAACGGTCTGGAGGGAATGGGGCCTATAGGTAGAGATCCACACAGGGTGGACACACAAGCTGCAGGTCCCGAGGACAGGAGGGAGGAGCTAGAGGAGGCAGGGCCAGCCGCTATAGGAGCACAGAGAGTACCGATGTGGCTCCCAGAGATGTGGCCGCCCGCTTTGAACGTCCAGTCCTCAGGGGAGGCAGAGATCACGAGTGAAGGGCCGCTTGCTGGGCCGAGCAGGGCGGAGCCACGAACTGCCAGCCCCGAGGTTAGGGAGGCGGAGTCAGCGGAGGCGGAGCCGGCGACTGTGATGGAACCCCAGGTCATCCCGTTGGAGGTCTCGGAACCCGGTCCGTCCGTCACGGAACCCCCGCCCATAGCAACTCCCCGTAGGTCAAGTAGAGAACCCCAGCCCAGGAGGATGTGGTCATGTCCCCAGACTGCCCCAAGGCGTAGACTTCAGGTTAAGATAACCCGGGTACAGACCGGCCACATCGCAGCAGTAACAGGCTGCGGCAGATCAGAGGGAAGGGTCAGCGCAGCAACAGGCTGCGGCAGATCAGAGGGAAGGGTCAGTGCCCTCCCACCGTCGGGAAGAGCTCGCAGCAGCCTTCTCAGAATTTAAAGGGGCCGCCCTGAGAACGGGCGGCACTGTAAAGTTATAGTTCTAAGTTTTAAGTTTATAAGTAACAAGGTTAAGTTTTAAGTTTATAGTTCAAGGTTAAGGTTGTAATTTTAATAAGGCTAAGTTTGTAGTGTTTTTAACAGAAAACGATAAATGATGGGAGTTTTAAGGTTAGGTTTAGAGGAAGTTTATTCAGCAAACGTTGAAGTTTACGTGAGGCGAGGTCAGGGGACCCGCTCACCCTTCACAAAAGCCAGAGACTCTTGCGAGGCTGGCTACCTCATTCTATCTGATCACAGGAACCAAGGAAGGATGGAACGAATTCTAGTATTGCTCGTGGCAATCGGATGTGGATTGGCCTATCGAGGCCGCACCAAGGATGTCGTGGTGTTTGGATGTTCCGGGGACACGGCCCCCATCGCGGTGGATGGGACCGGAAGACGGAAGGCAGAGGGGACCAGCACCTATTTCCACAAGGGAAGGTGGCCAGGATGGCTGGGAACGAACTCAACGGAGTATTCCAGCACATCGGGGTTTGCCTACCAAGAGACTTCTTTACTGTGCCCCAAAGTAAGGATCATCGCACCCAGGATCAGCGTCACCGTCGGCAAACGGATTTGTTTGACTTGTAGTGGGAAGGTCCCATTGAGCCGATGGTGGTGGCTGCGAAAGCTGAGCAAAACTATGAGAAACTCTTCGGTCGAGTGGGAACGACTGGGTAATAATACCCATCGGACAATTACGGGGACAGACGGACAAGTGAAAGTCTGTTGGGACAAATGGTGGGAACCGGATGAGGGGATTTATGTATGTATGTGGGGGTCAAAGTACGTTTGCCCCAAAGGCATCTCCATATTTTTTATTAATCAATGGCAGGATAACGGACAGGGGATGAGGTGGGATGCGAGCACCAGGGGGTGCGGAGCCCCATTCTCCCCGATCCCAGTAAATGCCACTGAACTCATTACGCGCCCACGCAAAGCCCCGCCCACGATTCCGGTGGTTCTAGCTGAGGAAGAAGGGTGCCCTAAAACTAGTAAGGGACCCGGGAATGGTTTGGTACTGGTCCCCACAGACCAGATACTCTTTCAGGGGGTACATTACGCGGTGGCCTCGGTGATTTTAAATCTCACTGAGGTACGGTTACCAGAGTGGTGCCCCAAAAAGACGGAACAGTTGTATCAGGTCCTGTTGACCAAGATGTTCAGACAATTTTACGAGTTTGATTTTGCAGAAATTGATAAGACAAGTTTGTACACCGCACCGCAGGAAGTTTTGGATCAAGTAGGGAGGCAAAGAAGGGGTTTGGTGAACGATGCGTTCACTGCTTTTAACACAGGGACATCTGTGGTCAACGCTCTAGACAGTGTGGAGCTGCAGACCCAGATTAATGGTTTAAAAACACAGTTAAAAGACATTCTAACAGATGAGAATAAAGTGGTAGGGTCAGGTCTACACGAGGACCAAGCCATGACTCTCCATTTAAAGGAAATTATAGCAGAGCTGGAGAAACATGCGCGTACGGTAAATGCCCTGATCAGGGAAGATCGGAATGCATCCGATCAAGCTGCGCAGAACGAGGTGTGCGTGCTTTACGGGGCGTGGTTACTGGGCGAGGGCCGCAGTAATTTGGAGGATTTAAAACAAGGTTTGGTTCCGTCCTGGATAAGTAACAAACACCTACGGGCGCTCCACCCTTTTCAGAACGCATTAAGTCCGTGCCAGCTCAGGCTAGCTTCAGAAGCATACCCAGTCCCCGTGGACTGCGGACGTTCAAACCATACTATTATGGGAATAGTATTACGCATGCCGGTTTTGGGCGACACAGCAAAGCCCGCCCCGGTATATCGGGTAGAGAACATTGGTGTCATTCAGGGGGGAGCCCACATTCGTTATGCAGCGGTTCCACCTTACGTCATCCGCTGGGAGCAAACGATGACAGGTACAGATCTCTCTGGTTGTCGTGGCAGGGGAGCACACATAATACTGTGCCCCCAGCACTTGAATGCCTTTTTAACACCACAGTGCGGGTTCAGAACGGCTGGCGCCAAGTCCATGAATTGCACCATGGAGGCAATGGCACAAGATCATGTGCCTCCGCAGGTAGCATACATCGGGGGTGGAACATATTGTGTTACCACTGCAGCGCAACACTACCAGCATGGAAACCGTAGCCGGTGTCCGGTGAGTGACAGCAGTTTCTGTTTTAAACCCAGGGCTGAAGTTCAAGTAGCACAACAGCGAATTATCCCAATCCCTGAACCATCCACTGTTCATCTCACAGTAAAAGAGAATTTCACCGACTTGCAGCGATTTGTCGCGCATTTTGGATACCTCATTCCCCCTCTCCCTGAACACTTAACCAAACTTCTGAAAGCCGTCGCGGTATCACAGAAACATTTTTATACATTAGAGCAGAAAACTGTCGAAATAGGAACAGACATTCTGGATATAGTAGTTCCACCGTGGTGGAATCTGTTCACTAATATTGAAGTGCCTTCATGGATCAGAATAGCCTCCCACATTTTAGTCGTATGTCAAGTGTTTATCGTAGTGTACCTATTGGTCATACATTGTAAAAGAGACAAACGCCTCACCAAGCATGAAAACACGGGAGAGTGGCGAGAACGTTACGTGCGCGTGCACGATGAGAGCACCGTGTAATCGAAAAATGGCGTCACTCCCGCTCGCCGCGTGCGCCGCGGAAGTTTGTACTCATATAAGATTTTCAGAGATTGTAAATACGTTGGAAACTCGACATGTTTTAAGAGTTGGGGTTTGATTATTTTGGTGATGGTGTTGATTGTTTGGTTTTGGGTTTTGTTTTTTTCCTTTCCCTGAATAAAAGACAAATATACAGGTGATACGAGGGGTATCGGCCTGGTTACGCCGGGAAGGAAAACAAGTGGTGTAAGTTTAAGGGCAAATAATGCCTACGGTGATATAAAATGTGATTTTCTTGGGAAATAAGGACGACACAGAGACCCTAGCTAAGTTAAAAATTATGGGATTAATTTACTGGATTCGGAGAGAAATCGAGATAATATTGCTCACCACTATGATTTTTGATACGATAAGCGGAGTTATTCGCATCAACAGGAGGGACTGTAGAATTCGCAATATATCGCGATTTGATTAATGAGGAGAAAACACAAAGTTTCGTTCAAACAGCTTTTATTTCAGCAGAATGCTGGCAGGTTTAAATTGGACACAAGCAGCCTGTAAAATGGCCGCCGCACCTCGTGACAGAACATTCTAGACTTTTCAACAGCCAGACAAGATGGCGTTCCAATAAACATTTGTGCAAAATCGATAACGATTTAGCACAGTGAAGATAATACACGAGACATTATGGGTTTGCAGTATAAACATAGATACTGGAATCGGTCTCCCAGGTACAAAGGAAAGCCATTGTACCGAGTAATCAAGGGCCCATCCAAAAGACATTAATATGTAAATCCCAACGACTCTACGATGAGAGAGCCGTTAGCAGGTAGTTATACAGGACACTTGGAAGCCCCAAACCCCTCCAGGGAGAACACCGACCGATTTAACAATGGGAGAAATATTAACAGGCACTCAGACATTTATGAGTAGCCCCGAAACCCATTAAGAACGGAGATCACCCATACAAGACATTTGGGCGCCAAACCCTAAACAAAAGAATGGACATTATAGTTGGGCGGGAAACGGAAGATTTTTGCACTATAATTGCAGGCTCCAAACCGTCCATTCTCTCTCTTGCTCCTGCATTCGCTCGCTTGCTCCTGTGTTTTATCCGATCGATTCGTAACCTTGTGGCTGCTCCTGTGTACTCGTAGTTGGGCTTCCGCTTGCCCGTTGCCTCTTCTGAAAAGACTGTTGAACTTTCTGATCCGTTCGGATCTACCTCGTGTCGCGTAACGAAGACCTATGTTGGTAACTGGCAGCGGAACCAAAGGCCCGAGATGAGATGAGATGAGATGAGATGAGAGGAGAAGAGAGGAAGTCCATATCCATCGCCACGGTCAGTAAATCCCGACCGCGCCTGTAGGTCGATCAGCCAAGTTTTCCTCGCCAGGAAGATTTCTATTTTGAACTTTTAACAAAACATATTGCATCGACGATAACGGGACTGTGTCTAAGGAGATTGGAACGTGAAAACACATCGTATCGATGATATTGACAACTGTGCTCCAAGAGTACCTGTTAAGCCAACCAACACAGGTCTTCATCACAGCAGACGGTCCAGCCTACTAGCCGGAGCAGCAGAAGCAAGTAAACAAGTGGGACCAGGAGATCTCCTGACCGACACGTGGGTGCTGCGGTGAAAAACATCCGATCAGCTATTCGGAATTTCTCCGAGTTATCACGAGTGGTGAGCATGAGTCTCGAGATCCTACGAAGCTAGTTTAGGATAGATATTGATAGGGGAGGGTTTAAGGATTAAGGATATTTGTAATGTGTGCCCCTATTTACTTTGTGCCGTTCGTTCCTCGTTTCCCTAAGATCGACTATATAACTGTTTGTAAGATTGTACTGTCATTAATCTGTGCTTATGACATGTATTTCATAATTTTAAGTATCATGCAATAAAGATTTTCCATTTCGTACCATTCAAACCAAGTCTACATGAGTTTTATCTCCATTACTGCTCTCGCATCTAAGTCCAGTGTCTAGAACCGTAAGGGAGAGTGATTCGAACCACTCACAGGTGTGTCTAGTGTTCCCAGACTGGCTGGAGACCAGAACAGGCAACCAGGCCTAGACCCGCACTGACATACAGGCTGCACAGAGCCGCGTGAATCTCACAGGCTGCGAGACACGCAGGGTCAGGAATCCCTTACAAGGGACAGCCCGAAGGATGTTCCACCTTGGCTGTAGCCGTCAGCTTTCTTCTTCCCGGGGTGCTCTCTGACCTAAGCTGCAAACTGTTCCTGTATTTAAAGCCCAATCAGGTACAGCCCATGTGAGCCTGGTTACCTCGGCCAATCAAACCATTGAGCTGAAAGACATTTATCAAACAAAGCATTCCATTGGATGGCTGTTTAGGGTTCATCGAGTAACCGCTTCCTGTTCATTGGAGCTACGAGGAATCAACGAGTCAGAACAATGTCAGAGTTTGCTTTTACTGGGGCATTTCAAGAAACAAATGGCCTTCACGGTTCCGCTCAGTCCACACAGGCAGAGTTCTCAGCTCTGCTGCTTCTGTTCACACGAGGTCTGTTTCAGCTTAAAAGGGATAATTAGAGCCTGTTCTGTCTGAGGTGATTACAAGCTAATAGTTCACTAGACACGGGTCTTTAATACAAAGTCCACTAATATTAAACATACATGTATATAAAACTAGGAAGACTTTACTTTTATGACTCTACTTCATGTTAAATCCGATCTTCTAACAAAACCCAGCTTTCTTGCTGGAGGCCCCACTCCCTGAGCCTACAACCTTCAGCAGGGTCAGTGCTGGAATTCCACAGCAGGAGTGATCCCAGAGTAACTGTCGGGATCGCACCCCCGTGGATGTTCCGGGTCGTGTATTTTTAGTTATCCTGGTGTCTAACACACACACATCAATAAAACAGGGAATTCCTGGAAACACGCTGCAGGTCCTTCTTTATCTGGAGATCAAATGTCTGTTGTATAATTGTACCAGCAGTGAACAGGCTCCTGTGAACTCCTCCCTCTGCTATTTTAATGCAGACTTTAATCAATTTATTTTAAACGGTTGTAATTTAAATGGGTTAATACCTGCCTTAAAATAGTAGACTCAGGACTGTCACACAAACACATTAAATGATTACCAGTCATCTTTAGACTGGAAACTTAAACCTGCTGTTTCACTTTCAGTCAGGAACAGATCGCAGTTTTACACCAATCTCTGATTTGACAGCACGTTTCCAGCATTCACCATTGTTCTTCCCGACTCTAAACACAGTTGTAAAGGAGTCTTCTGTTCCGTGCCCAGGAGCTCTGACCCATGGGAGAGAGCGGCTGGGACACATTCCTTACAGGCCTCGAGATTAACTCACACGGCGACTTTGCTGTCAGTGAAGAGAGACGAGAAAGACCAAAGTGCCGTTTGCCCCTCTCAGTGTGGCCCTGAAGGACTGTGTCCAGGCTGTAGTTCTGTTCCCGCCGTACGATCCTCCCCCCAGATTGTCCTTTCTGAGCTCCAGCCAGGTGATGCTAAACACTGAGATGGGAAAGACAAAAATCTACAACGTGTTTAAAGCAAAACTGAATTATTTGACATCTACAAAAGACTTGTATTTCTATCGCGTCTTTCACGACCTTAGGACATCCCAAAGCGCTTTAGAACATAAGAACATAAGAAGTAGGAGCAGGAGTCGGCCATACAACCCCTCGGGCCTGCTCCGCCATTCAATAGGATCATGGCTGATCCGAACCTAGACTCACGTCCACTTCCCTGCCCGCTCCCCATAACCCTTAATGTAATGAAGTACTTTTGAAGTGTAGTCATTGTTGTAATATAGCAAATGTGGCAGCCAATTTGCATACAACAAGCTCCTACAAAAATCAACGTGATAATGACCAGATAATCTTGTTTTTTTTGTTATGCTGATTGAAGGAGAAATATTGGCCAGGACACGGGGGATAACTCCCCTGCGCTTCTTCAAAATAGTGCCATGGGATATTTTACGTCCAGCTGAGAGAGCAGACGGGGCCTTGGTTTAATGTCTCCAGAATATTAATCTCCAGCCCAGTTACAGGAGTTATTAACATCAGCAGAAACAAACCCCAACTGTCAGAATGAACATGGTTCAGTCCTGGATGTGATTAACAGCAGCAACAACAGCAGAATCCAACCCCTGCAGTCACTTGTGAACTCGCTGGTGTTTCAGCAGGTTGGATGAATCAGTGAATCTCTTCCCACACATGGAGCAGGTGAATGGCCTCTCCCCAGTGTGAACTCGCTGGTGTTTCAGTAGTTGGGATGAATGGGCGAATCCCTTCCCACACACGGAGCAGGTGAACGGCTTCTCCCCAGTGTGAACTTGCTGGTGTGTCAGCAGATCCTTTTTGCTTTTAAAGCTCTTCTCACACTCAGAACATTTAAAAGGTCTCTTATCAGTGTGAACAAGTTGGTGTTTAGTGAGCTGGGATGACTGAGTGAATCCCTTCCCACACTCAGGGCAGGTGAACAGTGTCTCCCCAGTGTGACTGCGTCGATGAATTTCCAGCTCAAACGGGTAACTGAATCCCTTCCCACAGTCTCCACATTTACACGGTTTCTCCCCGGTGTGACTGCGCTTGTGTCTCGACAGGCCAGATGATCTACTGAATCCTCGTCCACACACAGAACACGTGTACGGTTTCTCCCCGCTGTGAACGGTGCTTTTTGCTTCCATGTTCAAAGGCTGATGATATTCAGGAATAATTGAGCGAATGTGTCAGATCTTGATGCGATATTTGGTTTGAGTTTCCTGTCTGCAAATGCTCCCTTTCTAATACTCTGTAAAATGAATTTAAAACAGGAAAAAGGAAGCGTGAAAGAGAACACACAAAAACACAAAGGCAGTTTGTGAGATTGAGCTCAATGAACCTGGTAAGTTGTGGGGCCGGCAGCAGAAACAAGTGACCATGAAAGCAGTCGTAAAAACCCAACTAGTTCACTAATGTTCTTCAGGGTAGGGAATCCGCCACCCCGTCTGGGCCTACACAAGACTATGGCCTCTATAGGTGGAGAGTGAGAGGCGGGAGGTGGAGGGGGCGAAGAAGAGGGGATTTATACATTTGAACCTCCAAAACACGCAACTTCCGCCACCTAGAAGGGCAAGAGAAGCAGGTGCATGGGAACACTATCGCCTCCAAATTCATAGAATCATAGAATTTCAGTATCGACCCATTTGGGGCGCAATTATCGGCCGGGCGCAAAGATTAGCGCCTGGCGCTAATTATCGCCTCCAACTGCAAACTTGACTTTAATCACCCCTGGAGATGATTGGGGCGCTAAATCAGGCGCTTCACACCTCTCTTAAGGCGCAAAGGCCGAGGAGCGAGGCGCTAACTCAGAGCGCTGGCGAAGCTCATGTAATGTCAGTCAGCAATGGAACACACACACAATGGCGCCGGCCAGTTCTTAAAGGGGAGCGTTGATCTTGCTTTCCATCCACATCCTTCTCATTGCTGCCTTGAATCTCGGCCTGGAGAGACCTGTACATCAAATCTTCAGGAATGAACAATGGAGAGTACCAGGAAAAGAGCTCAGAGTGCAGCCCCCACAGTCTCTTCTAAATCGATACAAGGAATGGCAAATCAAAATGAACCTGCAAAGTGCTGCTCAGTACCCAAAACTCCTTCACACAGCGTTGAATCTCTCCAGAAGTCTCTCTCTCTCTCTCTCTCAGACTGCGTGGTTCAAAAATGTCACCAACAATAAAAGGCAGGAAGCGGTCGCCTTTAAATAGCGCTCCCCCAGTCCCTTCCTGACTGCAAAACGCTCCCCTCAACCTGTCGTTGCTAGCGGCAGGTGGTAAGGCAGGGGGCGCCACTCAATATCCACTCCGGGGCGCTACCGGGGCGTTGCGCACTCGACTAACGGCACGGTCTGCCGGCGCAGGAGATCGTGGCGGTAGTATTTAGCGCCACCGCAAAATGTCTAGTTAATTTCTTGAGCGGCGTAAACATCGCCGCGCCCGGGCGCTAGTTGCTTTGCGCCCCATTATCGCCCTCTTAAGGCACTAACGGGAGGCGCAACCAACTGAATTTTTCCCCCATAGAAAGTTACAGCACGAAAGGAGGCCATTTCAGCCCATCGTGTCCGCGCCGGCCAACAAAGAGCTATCCAGCCTAATCCCACTTCCCAGCTCTTGGTCCATAGCCCTGCAGGTTACAGCATCCCAAGTGCACATCCAAGTACTTTTTAAATGTGGTTAGGGTTCCTGCCTCTACCACCCTTTCAGGCAGTGAGTTCCAGACCCCCACAACCCTCTGGGTGAAGAAATTTCCCCTCAAATCCCCTCTAAACCTTCCCCAATTACTTTAAATATGTGCCCCCTGATTTTTGACCCCTCTGCTAAGGGAAATATCCACTTTATCTATGCCGCTCATAATTTTACACACCTCAATAAGGTCTCCCCTCAGCCTCCTCTGTTCCAAGGAAAACAAACCCAGCCTATCCAGTCTTTCCTCATAGCTAAGATTCTCTACTCCCGGCAACATCCTTGTAAATCTCCTCTGTACCCTCTCTAGTGCAATCACATCTTTCCTGTAATGTGGTGACCAGAACTGCACGCAGTACTCTAGCTGAGGCCTAACTAGTGTTTTATACAGTTGAAGCATAACCCCCCTGGCTCTTGTATTCTATGCCACGGCTAATAAAGGCAAGCATTCCGTATGCCTTCTTAACCACCTTATCCACCTGGCCTGCTACCTTCAAGGATCTGTGGACATGCACTCCAAGGTCCCTTTGTTCCTCTACACTACTCAGTGTCCTACCATTTAATGTGTATTCCCTTTCCTTGTTAGCCCTCCCCAAATGCATTACCTCACACTTCTCCGGATTGAATTCCATTTGCCACTGTTCTGCCCACCTGACCAATTTATTGATATTGATATCTTCCTGCAGTCTACAGCTTCCTTCTTCAGTATCAACCAGACAGATGATTTTAGTATCATCTGCAAACTTCTTAATCATACCCCCTATATTCAAGTCAAGATCGTTGATATATACCACAAAAAGCAAGGGACCTAGTACTGAGCCAGGGTATTGGTGAGACCACACCTGGAGTACTGCGTACAGTTTTGGTCTCCTTATTTAAGGAGGGACATACTTGCATTGGAGGCAGTTCAGAGAAAGTTCACAAGGTTGATTCCTGAGATGAAGGGGCTGACTTATGAGGAAAGGTTGAGCAGGTTGGGCCTATACTCATTGGAGTTTAGAAGAATGAGAGGTGATCTTATTGAAACATATAAGATACTGATGGGACTTGACAGGGTAGATGCAGAGAGGATGTTTCCCCTCGTGGGGAAATCTAGAACTCAGGGGCACAGTCTCAGAATAAAGGGTCGCCCTTTTAGAACTGAGATGAGGAGGAATTTCTTCTCGCAGAGGGTCGTGAATCTGTGGAATTCTCTGCCCCAGAGAGCTGTGGAGGCTGGGTCATTGAATATATTTAAGGTGGAGATAGACAGATTTTTGAACGATAAGGGAGTGAAGGGTTATGGGGAGTGGGCAGGGAAATGGAGCTGAGCCCAAGATCAGATCAGCCATGATCTCATTGAATGGCGGAGCAGGCTCGAGGGGCCAAATGGCCGACTCCTGCTCCTATTTCTTATGTTCTTATATCCTCCCTCCTCACAGCTGGAATTGATTCTTTAATCAATATTGCGACCCCCCCCCCCTCCTTTTTTATCCCCCTCTCTATCTCGTCTGAAAACCCTGTAACCAGGAATGTTGAGCTGCCATTCCTGCCCTTCTTTCAGCCATGTCTCAGTAATAGCGATAATATCAGACTCCCACGTGTCTGTCTGTGCCCTCAGCTCATCTGCTTTATTCCCCAGACTCCTTGTATTGAAGTATATACCATTAAACATTACCAAACTCCTTTGTTGTCTATTTTCTAGCCTTTTTTTTCCTCTGCCTTCCAAACTCACTCACTAATTTTCTGCCTTCCATTTCCAGCTTTGCTTCTCTCCCTTCTGAATCCACTCTCAGGTTCCCATCCCCTTGCCAGGCTAGTTTAAACCCTCCCCAACAGCACGAGCAAACCCCCAGCGAGGATATTGGTCCCGGCCCTGTTGAGGTGTGACCCATCCGGCTTGTACAGGTCCCACCTCCCCCAGAAATGGTTCCAATGCCTCAGGAATCTAAAGCACTCCCTCCTGCACCATCTCTCCAGCCACGCATTCACCTGCTCTATCCTCCTATTTAAGTACTCACTAGCGCGTAGCACCGGGAGTAATCCGGAGATTACTACCTTTGAGGTCCTGCTTTTTAATCTCTTTCCTAGCTCCCTAAAATCTGCCTGCAGGACCTCAACCTCTTTCTGCCTATGTCATTGGTACCGACATGGACCACGACCTTTGGCTGTTCACCCTCCCCCCTCCGAATGTCCTGCATCCGTTCAGTGACATCTTTGACCCTGGCACCAGGGAGGCAACATACCATCCTAGAGTCACGTCTACGGCAGCAGAAACACCTGTCTATTCCCCTAACTATCGAATCCCCTACCACTATTGCTTTTCCACTCTTCTTCCTCCTCCCCTGTGCAGCTGAGCCACCCGTGGTGCCGTGGACTTGGCTCTGGCTGCACTCCCCAGAGGAACCATCGCTCTCACCAGTACTCAGAACTGAATACTGGTTAGTGAGCGAGATGCACTCAGGGGACTCCTGCACTACCTGCCTGGTTCTGTTTGGCGGTCACCCATTCCCTCTCTGCCTGCAAACTCTTAAGCTGTGGGGTGACCACCTCCCCAGGTCTGTTCTAACAAGCTGCGGCTACACTGGCGATATTTATATTTAACTTATTTACAACATTCGTGATCTGACCCTGCTCAAACCATAACCACAAGGATATCTGTGCATTGTTCTGACTGTGACCACAAGGCTGTGTCACTATCACACACACACACACCGTTTCCTTCTTTCACATCTCCATACACAGACCATCTCTTCACACATCCCCTTTCTACACAATTGCAGCCGACTTGAGCAAGGACGTGAGGCTCATTAAAAGACACTCATTTCATGACAGCAAAGGTTACACTGGGACTAACCTTCAGTTATTTTCATTACAGGCACAATGCAGAGTAAAGATGAGACTTGCATTTATACAGCGTCTTTCATGACCTCAGGACATCCCAAAACGCTTTACAGCCAATGAAGTACTTTTGAAGTGTAGTCACTGTTGTAATGTGGAAAACACAGCAGCCAATTTGTGCACAGCAAGCTCCCACAAACAACAATGTGGTAATGACCAGATAATCTGTTTTATTTTAGCGATAAATATTGGCCAGGACACCAGAGATCACTCCCATGCTCTTCTTCTCAATAGTGCCATGGGATCTTTTCCACCTCAGAGCAGACGGGGCCTCAGTTTAATGTCTCATCCGAAAGACGGCACTTCCGACAGTGCAGCACTCCCTCAGTACTGCACAGGAGTGTCAGCCGAGATTCTTGTGCTCCAGTCTCTGGAGTGGGACTTGAACCCACAACCTTCTGACTCAGAGCCGAGAGTGCTACCCACTGAGCCAAGGCTGATACAGCAGCACCTCAACAGTGCCTCATCACCCTGCAAGCTTCTCTTCAATATATTTGCTGAATAAATTTAAAACCAGGTTTGCAGGCGTGATGCTCTATTCACACATCGAAGGTGAGAGAGATGCTGTGGGTCAGACGCTAAGTCCAGTAGCTGAAAGTGATTAACAGACTGGGTTTTATGTTTAGTGATCCCGGGCGTTTTACCGATATCTTCCCTGGATACCAAGGCTGGGAGAGGCACTCTGGAAGGTTTGGGGAGCTGGGACTTGTCCATGAGAACAACTGAAGGTCTGAGAACTGAAATAATCTAGAGTTCGAAAGGAGAAAAGGTCCAAAATGGAACAGTCGGTAACAGGACATCAATTAGTTTCTTATCTTGGAGAAATAACAAACACAACACAGTGTGTGTTTACACCAAAAGTGCCTTCGTTGACATATATCCAGAAACTTAAACTCCAGCCCAGTTATAGGGGTTAATAACATTGGTAGAAACAAACGTACGATGTGATTAACAGCTGAATCCTACCCCTGCAGTCACTTATGAACTTGCTGGTGTCTCACCAGGTAAGATGATCGAGTGAATCCCTTCCGACACACGGAGCAGGTGAACGGATTCTCCCTAGTGTGAACTTGCTGGTGTGTCCGCAGGTTGGATGAACGATTGAATTCCTTCCCACACACGGAGCAGGTGAACGGCCTCTCCCTAGTGTGAACTCGCTGGTGTCTCAGCAGGTTGGATGAAGTAGTGAATCCCTTCCCACACACGGAGCAGGTGAACAGCCTCTCTCCGCTGTGAGTGCGTTGGTGCGCCTTGAGACTGGATGATAGAGTGAATCCCTTACCACACAGGGAGCAGGTGAACGGCCTCTCCCCAGTGTGAACCCGTTGGTGTGTCAGCAGATCCTTTGTGCTTTTAAAGCTCTTCTCACAGTCAGCACATTTAAAAGCTCTTTCAAAGTGAACAAGTTGGTGTGTCAGCAGGTGGGATGATTTAGTGAATCCCTTCCCACACACGGAGCAGGTGAACGGCCTCTCCCCAGTATGAACCCGTTGGTGTGTCTGGAGATTGGATGACTGCGTAAATCCCTTCCCACACACGGAGCAGGTGAATATCCTCTCCCCAGTGTGAACCCGCTGGTGCGTTCGAAGATTGGATGCATGAGTGAATCCCTTCCCACATACAGAACAGGTAAACGGCCTCTCCCCAGTGTGAACTCGCTGGTGTTGAATGAGGTGAGATGACTGCCTGAAGCTCTTCTCGCAGTGAGTGCAACTGAACGGTCTCTCGTCAGTGTGAACAAGCTGATGTTTAATAATATCTGCAGAGAGTTTGAAGCATTTCCCACAGTCAGAGCATTTAAAAGGTCTCTCGTCAGTGTGAACTCGTTGGTGTAACTGGAGGCTGGACGACTGAGCGAACCCCTTCCCACACACAGAGCAGGTGAATGGCCTCTCCCCGGTGTGACTGCGTCGATGAGTTTTCAGCTCAGACGGGTAATTGAATCCCTTCCCACAGTCCCCACATTTCCACGGTTTCTCCGTGGTGCGGGTGTCCTTGTGACTCTCCAGGTTGGACAATCAGTTGAAGCCTCGTCCACACACAGAACACGTGTACGGTTTCTCCCCGCTGGGAATGGTGCGATGTTTTTTCAGGCTGTGTAACTGGTTAAAGCTCTTTTCCACAGTCAGTGCACTGGAACACTCTCACTCGGGTGTGTGTGTCTCGGTGCTTTTCCAGTCACACTGATGTTCGAAATCTTTTCCCACAGACAGACCAGACAAACATTTCTCCTTCCACATTCAGAGGCCGATGATATTCGGGTCCTGATAAATGGAGTGACTCTGTCAGATCTTGATGTGATGTTTGGTCTGAGTTTGCAGTGTGTAAATGCTGCCCTTCTCACAGCCTGTAAAAGGAGTTTCCAAAAGCCATGACTGTGAGTCCAGGATAGAAATTGCCAAGATTCTCTCCTCCTGGTTCCTGGCCAAGGGGGCCGCGCATGCGCCCTGCTGCCCCCTGAGCCTGTCAAGATGGCGGCCGTTAACCCGGGCCTGTCACCGGGAGAAAGCCCCGCAGCTGCCGCCCCGCTCGGGGCAAACGCCCGGCCCGGAGGCTCTTGTTCGGGGCCTGAGGCCCACCCCGGGTGTTTGTGAAGCGGATAATGTTGAGTGTTTTAATAATGGGCCTGGGCCGCACTCGGGGTGTGTGCAGCCCGCGTCCCCCCGGGGTTTATTAACCCGCTCCCTGAGCTCTCTCACCTGATGTGTCAGCGGCTGCTGCCAAGGTCCGCGCATGCTCAGCTCACCTTCTATTGTTCAGGTTTAAAGGTCAAGCCCCGCCCCTCACACACTCCGATTGGTTGGAGGACCCGCCGCCCGCTCGGTCCTCCAGCCCCGCCCCGCTCTTCCTATTGGTCCGGAGCTCCCGTCAATCACCCGGGCAGTGTGAGCTGAGCATGCGCGGACCTTGGCAGCAGCCGCTGACACATCAGGTGAGAGAGCTCAGGGAGCGGGTTAATAAACCCCGGGGGGACGCGGGCTGCACACACCCCGAGTGCGGCCCCAGGCCCCATTATTAAAACACTCAACATTATCCGCCCGCCGCTTCCTGGTTTCTCCCGATTCGTTCAGCAAAGGGGCCCCGCACCAAACTCCGGGACAGACAGGAAGTCAGGGAGCGTCTGTAAATGGAGGAGAAATGGTGACTGGTCAGGAAGCATCTGTAAATGAAGGAGAAATGGAGACAGGTCAGGGAGCGTCTGTAAATGAAGGAGAAATGGTGACTGGTCAGGGAGTGTCTGCAGGTGGGATATGTGAGAGTGTTACAGTGAGGGCTTCGGGCACTTTGTTAAACACACACACAGCAGAAGCACATTAATCTGATGGGAGATCACTGACACACGAGCAGCCAGCGGTGTGGAACCTCCTGAGAGTCCGGCCCCTTTGCAGCCAGTATTTACAGGAGCTGGGACACGGAAAGAGTCTCATTAAAATCACGGATATATCTGTTCACACAAACCAACCCCACAAAATACTGAGACATTTCTCCTTCATTTACAGATGCTCCCTGACCAGTCTCCATTTCTCCTTTATTTACATGTCCTTCCTATCCACGTTATCTAGCCCCTTCATAATTTTATACACCTCAATTAGGTCTCCCCTCAGCCTCCTCTGTTCCAAAGAAAACAACCCCAGCCTATCCAATCTTTCCTCATAGCTAAAATTTCCCAGCCCAGGCAACATCCTCCTAAATCTCCTCTGTACCCTCCCTCATGCAATCACATCTTTCCTGTAATGTGGTGACCAGAACTGTACGCAGTATTCTAGCTGCGGCCGAACTAGCGTTTTCTACATTACTAGCATAACCTCCAGAGGGTGGTGGGGGTCTGGAACTCACTGCCTGAAAGGGTGGTCGAGGCAGAAACCCTCATCGCATTTAAAAAGTACTTGGATATTCACTTGAAGTGCCGTAACCTACAGGGCTAAGGACCAAGAGCTGGAAAGTGGGATTTATCGAGATAGCTCTTTTTCGGCCGGCACAGACACAGTGGGACAAATAACCTCCTTCTGTGAGGTAAACTGCCCTGATTCTATGAAACCAATCTCCTCCTGTCTGATATAAACCATCCCCACAGTCACCGACACCAATCTCCTCCTGTCTGATATAAACCAACCCCACAGTCACTGACACCAATCTCCTCCTGTCTGATATAAACCAAACCCACAGTCACTGACACCAATCTCCTCCTGTCTGATATAAACCAACTCCACAGTCACTGACACCAATCTCCTCCTGTCTGATATAAACCAACCCCACAGTCACTGACACCAATCTCCTCCTGTCTGATATAAACCAATCCCACAGTCACTGACACCAATCTCCTCCTGTCTGATATTAACCAACCCCACAGTCACTGACACCAATCGCCTCCTGTCTAATATAAACCAACCCCACAGTCACTGACACCAATCTCCTCCTGTCTGATATTAACCAACCCCACAATCACTGACACCAATCTCCTCCGTCTGATATAAACCAACCCCACAGACACTGACACCAATCTCCTCCTGTCTGATATAAACCAATCCCACAGTCACTGACACCAATCTCCTCCTGTCTGATATTAACCAACCCCACAATCACTGACACCAATCTCCTCCTGTCTGATATAAACCAACCCCACAGACACTGACACCAATCTCCTCCTGTCTGATATTAACCAACCCCACAATCACTGACACCAATCTCCTCCTGTCTGATATAAACCAATCCCAGTCACTGACACCAATCTCCTCCTGTCTGATAGAAACCAACCCCACAGTCACTGACACCAATCTCCTCCTGTCTGATATAAACCAACCCCACAGTCACTGACACCAATCTCCTCCTGTCTGATATAAACCAACCCCACAGGCCCAGGAAGATTAAACTCAGCCCGTTACTTGGATTGGACTTGTCTCCATTCCCATGCCGAGGGGATTGCTGTACCAGACGGGAGGGGAAACATTTGGGGACTCTCGATTCTCCACCAATTCCCATCCCCCTTCTTTCTGGTGGATAATGGAGGTGCCACTGTGTGTAATGTGCAAGTCAGTAAGAATTGTCAGCGAGGATTAATCAGCACTTTCTAATTGGAGATGTTAATCAGCGGAACCTTTCAGACACTGAATTGTAGATTTTGTACCAAAGATCAATTTAAGTTGAAGTAAAAGTTCATAATTTTATTGTAAAATAATTCAGGGACTCTCATCAGAAATTACGGGGAATGATCACAGACAGCGGTTCTTAAAGGGACACTGCAGCCCGAGAACACAGTCAGCCATATATCCAGAATATTAAACTCCAGCCCAGTTATAGGGGTTATTAACATCAGCGGAAACAAACCCCAACTGTCAGAATGAACATGGTTCAGTCCTGGATGTGATTAACAGCAGCAATAACAGCAGAATCCAACCCCTGCAGTCACTTGTGAACTCGCTGGTGTTTCAGCATGCTGGATGACTGAGTGAATCCCTTCCCACACTCGGAGCAGGTGAACTGCCTCTCTCTAGTGTGAACTCGCTGGTGTATCAGCAGTGTGGATGACTGATTGAATCCCTTCCCACACTCTGAGCAGGTGAACGGCCTCTCCCCTGTGTGACTGCGTCGATGAGTTTCCAGCTTGGATGGGTAATTGAATCCCTTCCCACAGTCCCCACATTTCCATGGTTTCTCCATGGTGCAGGTGTCCTTGTGTCTCTCCAGGTTGGACGATCAGTTGAAGCCTCGTCCACACACAGAACACTTGTATGGTTTCTCCCCGCTGTGAATGGTGCGATGTTTTTTCAGGTTGTGTAACTGGTTAAAGCTCTTTCCACAGTTAGTGCACTGGAACACTCTCACTCGGGTGTGTGTGTCTCGGTGCTTTTCCAGTCACACTGATGTTTGAAATCGTTTCCCACAGACAGAGCAGACAAACATTTCTCCTTCCACATTCAAAGGCCGATGATATTCAGGTCCTGATGAATTGAATGACTCTGTGAGATTTTAACCTGATGTTTGGTATGGGTTTCCTGTCTGTAAATCCTCCGCATCTCGTACCCTGTAAAAGGAGTTTATAAAAGACATCACTGCAAGCACAGGATAGAAATTCAGAACAGACAATTCTAGTTTCTATGGAACATTCTTTCCTCTCTTGTTCCCCAAAAGCTGTAAATCCCCGTCCCACAGACTCTCCCTCCTCCCTGTGCTGAAATCCATACCCATCACATATCGCCCAACAGTTTGTCCTCCACTCACAGTTTTCTCCCTCGACGCTGATGGGTTCAGTTCCATATTCACTGGTTCCCGTCTCTCTCCTCCACTGAAGGTGCTGACTCTGGCTGAGTTCAGTTCTACACTCACTGGTTCCCCTCCCTCTCCCCCCCTGAAGGTGCTGACTCTGGCTGGGTTCAGTTCCACACTCACTGATTCCCCACGTTTCGTAAACAGCTTCAGGCACTTTGTTAAACACATACACAACAGAAGCACATTAATCTGATGGGAGATCACTGACACACGAGCAGCCAGCGGTTTGGAGCCTCCGGAGAGTCCGGCCCCTTTACAGGAGCTGGGACACGGAAAAGAGTCCAATTAAAATCAGTCATATATATTTGTTAATTCAAAATAGTAACTTCTCCATCATTTACAGACGCTCCCTGACCAGTCTCCATTTCTCCATCATTTACAGACGCTCCCTGACCAGTCCCCATTTCTCCACCATTTATAGACGCTCCCTGACCAGTCCCCATTTCTCCTCCATTTACAGACGCTCCCTGACCAGTCCCCATTTCTCCTCCATTTACAGACGCTCCCTGACCAGTCCCCATTTCTCCTCCATTTACAGACGCTCCCTGACCAGTCACCATTTCTCCTCCATTTACAGACGCTCCCTGACCAGTCCCCATTTCTCCTCCATTTACAGATGCTCCCTGACCAGTCACCATTTCTGCTTCATTTACAGACGCTCCCTGACCAGTCACCATTTCTCCTCCATTTCCAGACTGTCCCTGACTTCCTGTTTGTCCCGGAGTTTGGCGCGGGGCCCCTTTGCTGAGCGAATCGGGAGAAACCGGGAAGCGGCGGGCGGATAATGTTGAGTGTTTTAATAATGGGGCCTGGGGCCGCACTCGGGGTGAATCTTTTATTCATACCAATAATACCAATTACATAGTAAAACCATTACATTCATCCATCAAAATACAGTACAAATACCCCCAAACAATACCACACTTTTTTTTTTATATTAAAATAATACATCTCACTCAACTCCACATAAAATAACCCATTTCAACACCACAGTGTACAAACACATAGCACCATCACAATCCAACTAAATGCCACAGTTAACATCCACTCCAATAACCCAAGAAACCTGTTCCACGCCAGTCCCACTGGCACCGCCCACCCGACCATCCACTCAATTGTTCTCCGTGCTGGGCCTCCCACCCAGGCCACTCTCCTCCGGGTCTTCCACCTTGGGCCTTCTGCGAAGCGGACAACTTGGAGTGCATTAAATCAAAATAACATTTCCCGGGGAAAGGATGCACTCCAGTCCCTGCGGCGCCCACCGGTCTCGGAAGGCTTCAAGTGTGCCGGCGGACACCGCATGCTCCATCTCCAGGGCCACCCAGGCGCGAACATAGCCGCGGAAGAGAGGCAGGCAATTGGGCCGAACGACCCCCTCGACCGCCCGCTGCCTGGACCTGTTAATGGCCACTTTGGCCAGGCCCAGGAGCAGTCCTACGAGGAGGTCCTCCGACCTGCTCTCTCCCCTCCGCACCGGGTGACCGTAGATCAGGAGCGTGGGACTGAAGTGCAACCAAAAAGCGAGGAGCAGCCCCTTCAAATATTCAAAGAGGGGCTGCAACCTCTCACATTCCACATAAACGTGGAACACGGACTCCTCGAGGCCGCAAAAAAGACAGGCGGCCTGGGAGTCCGTGAACCTACTTAAAAACCGATTGCACGGGACTTCTCCATGCAACACCCTCCAGGCCATGTCCCCAATAGAAAAGGGGAGTACTCCCGCATAGAGAGCCCTCCATTGGGGACCTTTGTCTCCGCCGGACGGCAAGATGGCACGCCAAGGCGTGTCCGGACGGCAGGCGAAGATGACAAAGTGGAAAGTGTGCAGGAGCAGCCCGTACAGGAAACCCCTCCGTGCAGAACTGAAGGGCACGGAGGGCATTTCCCCTAGACGGCTCAAGTTGTGAGGCGCCGGTTCCCGAGAGGGGTTTCGGGGCCGTGCGCCGATGAGGAATTCCGTCCGAACGGAGGTCAGTTCGGACGGGATCGCCCCACGTGCTTGAGCCTCCTCGATACACCTAGTGGAGTCCGGGCCCAGTGCCACTTTCAGCAACTCGATGGCTTTGGCCGCGCGCCAGACATCTACCCAGGAGAGGCGCCGCGCCAACTCCTCCGGCGCCATCCAGCCCGCTCCTCCGCCATCGAGCAGGTCCCTGACTCTGGTCACCTTGCCTGGCACAGCCCTGCCCTCCGCCAGCCAGCCGATCCGTCGGACGTGGAGGTGCGGATTCCTGACAGCGGCTCCCGAAGGAGAGCCGCCACTCCTGACGGGGGAGAACTCCGCCTGGAGGCGACCTGGTTCCAGACCCATAGCAGTTCCTGGTAAAAGACAGGCAGCTCCCACAGGTAGGCTCGCGTGCGGCCCAATTCCACAAACAGGAGCTGCGTGTCGTAGTTGAGGCCGTGCATCTGGCGGAAGAAATACGTCGCCAGCGCACACCATCTGGGAGGATTCTCGACGTAAAGGTACCTCTGCAGCGTCTGAAGACGGAAAGTCGCCGCCTGGTTGCGAAGGCACACCAGCGCCTGACCGCCCTCCCTAAGCGGGAGAGAGAGAACCACGGCAGAGACCCAGTGCTTCCTTTTGTCCCAGAAGAAGTCGATGAGCATCTTCTGTATCTTGGCGACAAACGCAGGGGGAGGGATCAAAGTGACCAACCGGTACCACAACATGGCGGCCACCAGCTGGTTTATGACCAGCGCTCGACCCCTGTAGGACAACACTCGGAGCAACCCCGTCCAGCGTCCTAGGCGAGCGGTGACCTTGGCCTCCAGCTCTTGCCAGTTCGCCGGCCAGGTGTCCTCGGCAGGGCCGAGGTAGACTCCCAAGTAGAGGAGGTGTGTTGTGCTCCAGGCGAAGGGCCTGAACTCCTCCGGCAGGGAGTCCACCCGCCACTGGCCCACCAGGAGTCCAGAACATTTCTCCCAGTTGATCCTGGCGGAGGATGCGTCCGAGTAAATCTGCTGGCATTCTCGCATCCTCCGCAGGTCGACGGGATCCGTGACCATGAGGAGCACGTCATCGGCGTAAGCCGAGAGGACGACCTCCACGCCCGGCCCTTGCAGAGCCAGTCCCGTCAACCTCTTCCGCAAGAGGCACAGGAAAGGCTCCACGCAAACGGCATATAACTGACCGGACATGGGGCATCCCTGACGCACCCCGCTCCCGAAGCGAAGGGGCGCCGTCAAAGACCCGTTAACTTTAATCAGACACTCCGCGGCGGCGTACAGAAGTCGGATCCGGGCGACGAAATGCGTCCCGAACCCGAATGCGCGCAGAGTCCCGAAGAGATACTCGTGATCCACCCTGTCGAACGCCTTCTCCTGATCCAGGGAAAGGAAGGCGACCGACAGACCAGTCCTCTGGGAAAGGTGGACCAGGTCCCGGACCAGATGGATGTTGTCGTGGATTGTCCGGCCCGGGACCGTGTAGGACTGGTCGGGGTGGATCATGTGGGCCAGCACGGTGCCGAGGCGGGCAGACATGGCCCTGGCAAAAATTTTATAGTCCATGCTGAGGAGGGAGACCGGGCGCCAGTTTTTTAAAAGGCGGAGATCACCCTTCTTGGGCAGCAGGACGATAACCGCCCTGCGCCAAGAGAGGGGCATCTCCCCGGTCGCCAGACTTTCCCCCAGGACCCGCGCGTAGTCGCCCCCCAAGACGTCCCAGAACGCCCTGTGGAACTCCACGGTCAGCCCGTCCAGCCCCGGGGACTTTCCCCTCGAGAGCTGGCGCAGGGCGCCGGTCAGCTCCGCCAAACTTAGCGGAGCGTTGAATTCTTCGGCGCCCTCCGAGCCGACCTTCGGCAGGTCCTCCCACAAAACTCTGCGCGCATCCTCGCTGGACGGATCCGGAGAGAACAGAGCCCCGTAATAGGCCCGGGTCCCCGCGCTGATCCCCTCTGGATCCGAAACCAGAGATCCGTCGTCGGCCAGCAGCCCCAAGAGCTGCTTACGGACCCCTCGTCTTTTTTCCAGCGAGTAGAAGAAGGGGGAGCCGCGGTCCAGGTCCCGCAGGAACTGGATCCGCGACCTCACGTACGCGCCTCGTGACCCGACTAGCTGCAGGTCCTTCAGCGCGCCCTTCTTCTCTTCGTACACCTTCCGCAGGGCCGGGTCTTCGACGACTTGACCGAGACGGGACTCCAGGTCGAGCACTTCTTTCTCCAATCGCCCGACCTGGGCCTCCCGCCTCTTGGTCGACCCCTTCGCGTACTCCTGACAGAAGAGACGGACGTGAGCCTTGCCCACGTCCCACCATAGCCTCAAGGAGGGGAAGCCCCCCTGCTTCCTTCTCCAGTCGGCCCAGAACCGGCGAAACGAATCCCGGAACCGCACGTCCTCCAGCAGCAGGTTGTTAAAATGCCAGTACGCGGACCCCCCCGGCGCCCGCAACGGAGCGAGCTCCGCCCACACCAGGTGGTGGTCCGTGCACGGCACCGGCCGCATGGAAGCCGCCGGAACGCAGGAGACGTACGCCCGGGAAATATAAAGGCGGTCGATTCTGGACCTTCCTCCTCCAGACCCCACCCAAGTGAAGGCGCTGGAGTCGGGATGGAGATTTCGCCAGACGTCCACCAAGTCGAAGGACCCGACCAGGTCCCTCAACTTCACCGTCGCCATCAGGCTTCGCGGAGGGCCCGAACGGTCCCTCGCCTCGAGGGTACAATTAAAATCCCCCCCGAGGATGACGCACTCGCCGACGTCGACGGTGCCCAGAAGAGCGGACACTTCTTCGAAGAAGCGCACTTGCTGCGCACCGGGCTGGGGGGCGTACACGTTCACTAAATGGAGCGGCACGCCCCCCAGACGAACAGTGACCTGGAGCAAGCGGCCCGGCACATGCTCCTTGACCCCCAAGATCTCCGGCTGAAAATGCGGGGCCAGCAAGATAGCCACCCCACCGGAAATGTTGGAGAGGTGACCCATGCTGACCCCTCCTCGCCACTCCAGGAGCCACGTGGCCTCGTCTCCCGGAACAGTGTGAGTTTCCTGCAGGAAGCACACCGCATGCCTCCCTTCCCGAAGGGACGAGAAGTTATTAAATCTACGGCGTGCCTCTCTGCTGCCGTTGATGTTGAGGCTGGCTATGGTTATCTTCATGACAAGAGCATAGTGCAACCTCTACCTTACTCTAACGGGAGGAGGGAGCGCGGCCGCTAGTCGACCGCCACTCCCTTCCAAGCCTAGCGAGGAAATTCTGGATCCGACGCCGCTCGGCCAGGCCCACGCCCCCGTCCGCGCCCATGGTTTTGACTGCGGCGCGGACGGAGCAAACGAGCAGCGCCAGATCCGACCATTTATCGATGGCCAGCCGGATTATATCCTGGCGATCCTGGCCCATGGCAACAAAGTCCCGGAGATCCACAACGGGGATAAGGGGGGACCCGGAGGAGGGCACGAGGGCACCCGCCGCCTCACTGGCGACGGATTCCATATCATCCTCAGTGTCCTCCGCCGGGTCCCCGTCCTCCTCCGGGGGGTCGCCATCGGCCAGCCCTACCTCTGCCCCGATCCCACCCCCAGGATCGGCAGCAGAGGAGTCCTCCCTGGGCTCCTCCAGAGGCGCCGGGTCAGGAAGCGGCGGCGGCTCGGGGCCCCCCTCCGCCCCCGGCACCGGGGTGCACGGGGAAACCGGGGAGCACATTAGTGCCAGTTCCCCCAACAACCCTGGCGCCAGCGTCGCAGACGGAGTCAGGGGGCCTTCCCCTTCACCGCCACCATCCTCCGACCCAGCGGACCGGGTACCCTGGTTATATTGCTTAACCAGGTCGAGCAGTGCCTGGGAGTGGTCCTGACCATACACGGCGGGCTCTGCCTCATCGGCCCCGCCCGCCCCAGTCCCCAGGATGCCCGACCTGGCGAGAAACAACGGATCAGCGTAATTCCCCACCGCGGGTAGTTCCGCGGCCCCCCCCCATGAGCAGGGCCTCTTCCCCATCCCCGGGAGGCACAGGCTGGACAGACTCATCTGTCATGCCCTCCCGGGGGACAGGCGACCCCTGCCGGATGTCAGTGATGGTGTCGGTGGGGGGGGGGCGCAGCACCCGCGGCGGGCGACAACTCCCCTTGCGAAGGGGGACCCCCGTTCCTCGCGGTCCTCCTCCTCATCCAGGGTGCTGCGCCTCCTTTTCGAAGAGGAGGGACACGAAGGTTGGGAGACCTCCATGCATACCGAGGCCTCCACCTACGCTCCCCCCTGTCGATCGGTCTGCTCGGGGGTCCCGGGCCCGGTCACGGCCGCAGGTCTCGATTTTGCCGCCTTGGCGGATGCGGCCGCAGGCCCGGGCACAAGGCCCCTCGCATTCTCGAACTCCGCCGCCACCCCCGCAAGGTATAGGGGCGTAAGCTCGGGTAAGTCATCATGTATGTCAAGGGGACCCGCCTGAAGGTGTTTGCTTTTCCTCCGCGCCTTCCTTCCAATCGGACGCTCCCCCTCCCCTCCGCCGGAGGCCGCGACGGCGTTGACCTCCGGCGTCGACCGCGCATCGGGTGTCGCAGACGCGCGGACAGAAACAGGGGGAGGAGCGGCGGCGGCGCCAGTCTTGGCCGCCTCAGATGCTTTAGCGGCCTTGGAGGCAGGGCAGTTCTTTCTTATGTGCCCCACCTCCTTACAGGCGTGGCACCGCCCACCGTCCGACGTCCAGAAGACGCGGTAGGCGGTCCCCTCGTGTGTTATGCTAAATGCGCCTTCCGTGTCTTCCTCCCGCGCCAGCTGGATAAACAGCTGGCGCCGGAAGGAGAAGACGTGCCGGAGGCTGGCCTCCCTGCAGCCGAGCGGGATCGGATTAATCCCCGACCTCACCTCCCCCAGTTGACGTAGGTGGGGGAGGAGGAGCTCAACCGGAACAAAGGGCGGGACATTTGATAATATGAGTCGCTGCTCGGTGGCCTCGAGCGGATCCACCGGCAGGAAGGTCCCGCCCACGGTGAGCCCCTCGGTGACGGCCAGGGACACCGCCCGCTCCGACCCCAGGAAGAACACAGCCTTACCGTACATTTTAGAGGCCGCAACGATGGCTGAGGGGCCGACTACCCCAGCCATGGCTTTGACGCAAGCCTCTATGGTCATGTTGGGGTGAGTGTAGCTCTTCACCCCCAGCTTTTTTGTCAATAGCCTGAAAGGCGACGGGGCAGCAGAAGCAGCGGGACCAGCTGTGGCCGTGGCTGCCACACCCGCGTACGACCTTGCTTGCCCCGCCGCCGGCGATGTGCTCGCCATACTGAGGTGGTATAAAGGGCAACACCCACCTCAAGTCACAGGCCGGGTGATGTTTAAGTGGCCTTGGGTTTTTGTTTTTGTCTTTTCCCCGAGCAGAGGGGGTTGTTTTAAAAATGAAGGCACACCTCTCCCTTGGATGATCGGAGTTGGGAGAGTGGCCTTCTCCCCTCTGCTCAATTGGGTAATTAATAAAGGATGAGGTGCCTCGGTAGAGAGAGAGAGGCAGAGAGAGAGGGAGAGAGAGAGAAGGGGTGGGAAGGAGGGAGGCCGCAGGGGCCTGTTCGCCACTCAGGATAGTGGGTGGGTGGGTGCTTCCGGGGGAGGGGCACTCTCCGATGTTAAATAAAGTCCTTGTTGATGTTCTTCTGGTGGGGGAAGAAGATGTCTTCACCTGGGAAAAAATAAAGCTGGAGATGCCCAGGCTCAGTCCACATTAGGGATCCCATTTAAAGAGGGAGTCTCGCCAGCAGAGTCCCTTTTAAAGAGGGAGTCTTCCTATCAGGGACCACTTTTGAAGACGGAGTGTCCCCATTAGGGACACCTTTTAAAGAGGCAGTCTCAAAATCAGGGACCCCTTTTAAAGAGGGTGTCTCCATAACTGTGACCCCTTTTAAAGAGAAAGTTTCGCCATCAGTGGCCCCTTTTAAAGAGGGAGTATACCCTCAGGTAAGCCTTTTAAAGAGAGTGTCTTTCTATCAGGGACCACTTTAAAGAGGGAGTGTCACCCTCGGGAACTCTTTTAAAAAGAGAGTCTTTCCATCAGGGACCCCTTTTAAAGAGAGTCTCTCCCCTTTAGGGACCGCTTTTAAAGAGGCTCACCATCAGGGGCACCTTTTTAAAAAAGGTTTCTCATCATAAGGGGACTATATTAAAGAGAGAGTCTCCCCATTAGGGATCCCATTTAAAGAGGGAGTCTCGCCAGCAGAGTCCCTTTTAAAGAGGGAGTCTTCCTATCAGGGACCACTTTTGAAGACGGAGTGTCCCCATTGTAGAATTCGCAATATATCGCGATTTTATTAATAAGGAGAAAAACACATAGTTTCGTTCAAACAGCTTTATTTCAGCAGAATGCTGTCAGGTTTTCAAAGTGGACACAAGCAGCTTGTAAAATGGCCGCCGCACCTCGTGACAGAACATTCTAGACTTTTCGACAGGCAGACAAGATGGCGTTCCAATAAACATTTGTGCAAGATCGATTAAGACTCAGCACATTGAAGATAATACACGAGACATCATGGGTTTACAGTATACACATAAATACTGAAATCGGTCTCCCAGGTACGAATAAAAGCTATTGTACCAAGTAATCAAGAACCCATCCAAAGACATTAATATGTAAAATCCCAACGACTCTACGATGAGAGAGCCGTTAGCGGGTAGTTACAGAAAACACTTGGAGCCCCAAAACCCCTCCAGGGAGAACACCGACCGATTAAACAATGGGAGAAATATTAACAGGTACTCAGACAATTACGAGTAGCCCCGAAACCCATTAAAACGAAGATCACCCAATACAAGACATTTGAGCGCCAAACCCTAACAAAAGAAAAGACATTAAGGTTGGGCGGGAAACGGAAGATTTTGCACTATAATTACAAGCTCCAAACCGTCCATCTTTCTCTTATCCTCGTGGCTGCTCTTGACTCTTGGCTCTTATCTTGCTGGTGTTTATCCTCGTGGCTGCTCTTGACTCGCCGTCTTGTTCCTGCTTGCCTCGTGTCTCTTTTCAAAAGACTGTTGAACTTTACGAACCGCTCGGATCTACCCCGGGTCGTGTCGCGAAGACCTGTGTAGAACTGGGCTCTGAAGCCTTGAAGCGGGCGCACCATCCGATAAGTCGGTAAACGGTGTTGGAACCGAAGGCCCGAGATGAGATGAGATGAGATGAGATGAGATGAGATGAGAAGAAGACCATACTTATCGCCACGGTCAGTAAGCTCCGACCGCGCCTGTAGGTCGAATAGACATTTTTCCTTGCCAGGAAGACTTCTTCGAGTTTTACAGAACTGACAGGAAGACTATTCTTCGAATTTTATCGAACCGGTGTGAGGGCACAGGAAGACTCTTCTTTGAGTATAGTCGGAACTCCGAGGACAACACAGATCTTCATGACAGCAGACGTTCCAGCCTGCTAGCCGGAGCAGAAACGAGTAAACAAGTGGGGCCAGGAGACCCCCTGATCGACACGTGGGTGCTGCGGTGAAAAACATCCGATCAGAGTTTTCGGAATTCTCCGAGTTATCACGAGTGGTGAGCATGAGTCTCGAATCCTACGAATCTAGCTTAGGACAGATATTGATAGGGGAGGGTTTTAAGTATTAAGGATAATTGTAATGTGTGCCCCCATTTACGATGTGTCGTTCGTTCCTCGTTTCCCTGAAATTAATTACATAACTGCGTGTAAGATTGTACTGTCATTAATCTGTGCTTATGACATGTATTTCGTAATCTTAAATATTATGCAATAAAGATTTTTCCATTTCGTACCATTCAACCGAGTCTACCTGAGTTTCATCTCCATTACTGCTCTCGCATCTAAGTCCAGTGTCTAGAACCGTAAGGGCGAGTGGGTCGAACCACTCACAGGTGTGTCTAGTGCTCCCAGACTGGCTGGAGACCAGAACAGGCAACAAGGCCTAAACCCGCACTAGCACCCGGGCTGCACAGAGCCACACGAATCTCACAGGCTGAGAGACAAAAACCCTTACACCATTAGGGACACCTTTTAAAGAGGCAGTCTCAAAATCAGGGACCCCTTTTAAAGAGGGTGTCTCCATAACAGTGACCCCTTTTAAAGAGAAAGTTTTGCCATCAGTGGCCCCTTTTAAAGAGGGAGTATACCCTCAGGTAAGCCTTTTAAAGAGAGTGTCTTTCTATCAGGGACCACTTTAAAGAGGGAGTGTCACCCTCGGGAACTCTTTTAAAAAGAGAGTCTTTCCATCAGGGACCCCTTTTAAAGAGAGTCTCTCCCCTTTAGGGACCGCTTTTAAAGAGGCTCACCATCAGGGGCACCTTTTTAAAAAGGGTTTCTCATCATAAGGGGACTATATTAAAGAGAGAGTCTCCCCATTAGGGATCCCATTTAAAGAGGGAGTCTCGCCAGCAGAGTCCCTTTTAAAGAGGGAGTCTTCCTATCAGGGACCACTTTTGAAGACGGAGTGTCCCCATTAGGGACACCTTTTAAAGAGGCAGTCTCAAAATCAGGGACCCCTTTTAAAGAGGGTGTCTCCATAACAGTGACCCCTTTTAAAGAGAAAGTTTCACCATCAGTGGCGTCTTTTAAAGATGTGGAGATGCCGGCGTTGGACTGGGGTGGACAAAAATGAGAAGTCGCACAACACCAGGTTATAGTCCAACAGATTTATTTAATTTTACAAGCTTTCGGAACAGTTCGCTCCTTCGTCAGGTAAGTTAGCAGTGAGAGAATCTCCCAGAATTCACAATTTAAACACAGACAAAATATATTCAAATCTTTCCTACATCAAAGAGCACAGCCAAGACAATGAGATGTGTCCCAGGGGGTCCAACGTGTCAAACCACCTGCTGGCTGCATATCCTGTCAATCTGTGTAGGTTCTTGTGTTAGTCTTTTTAAAAAAAAAAACACCTGGGAAGACCGGCCATGATGTCAAGTCACGTTCTGTATCGTGACATGAACCCGATATCGCGATTGAGGCCATCCTCATGAGTGCGGAACTTGGCTATCAGTTTCTGCTCTATGATTTTGCGCTGTCGTGTATCTCGAAGGCCGCCTTGGAGAACGCTTACCCGCATATCCGAGGCTGAATGCCCCTGGCTGCTGAAGTGTTCCCCGACTGGGATGCAACCCTCCTGCCTGGCGATTGTTGCGCGGTGTCCGTTCATACGTTGTCTCAGTGTCTGCATGGTCTCGCCGATGTACCATGCTCTGGAGCATCCTTTACTGCAACGTATCAGGTATACTCCCTTTTAAAGAGGGAGTATACCCTCAGGTAAGCCTTTTAAAGAGAGTGTCTTTCTATCAGGGACCACTTTAAAGAGGGAGTGTCACCCTCGGGAACTCTTTTAAAAAGAGAGTCTTTCCATCAGGGACCCCTTTTAAAGAGAGTCTCTCCCCTTTAGGGACCGCTTTTAAAGAGGCTCACCATCAGGGGCACCTTTTTAAAAAGGGTTTCTCATCATAAGGGGACTATATTAAAGAGAGAGTCTCCCCATTAGGGATCCCATTTAAAGAGGGAGTCTCGCCAGCAGAGTCCCTTTTAAAGAGGGAGTCTTCCTATCAGGGACCACTTTTGAAGACGGAGTGTCCCCATTAGGGACACCTTTTAAAGAGGCAGTCTCAAAATCAGGGACCCCTTTTAAAGAGGGTGTCTCCATAACAGTGACCCCTTTTAAAGAGAAAGTTTTGCCATCAGTGGCCCCTTTTAAAGAGGGAGTATACCCTCAGGTAAGCCTTTTAAAGAGAGTGTCTTTCTATCAGGGACCACTTTAAAGAGGGAGTGTCACCCTCGGGAACTCTTTTAAAAAGAGAGTCTTTCCATCAGGGACCCCTTTTAAAGAGAGTCTCTCCCCTTTAGGGACCGCTTTTAAAGAGGCTCACCATCAGGGGCACCATTTTAAAAAGGGTTTCTCATCATAAGGGGACTATATTAAAGAGAGAGTCTCCCCATTAGGGATCCCATTTAAAGAGGGAGTCTCGCCAGCAGAGTCCCTTTTAAAGAGGGAGTCTTCCTATCAGGGACCACTTTTGAAGACGGAGTGTCCCTATTAGGGACACCTTTTAAAGAGGCAGTCTCAAAATCAGGGACCCCTTTTAAAGAGGGTGTCTCCATAACAGTGACCCCTTTTAAAGAGAAAGTTTTGCCATCAGTGGCCCCTTTTAAAGTGGGAGTATACCCTCAGGTAAGCCTTTTAAAGAGAGTGTCTTTCTATAAGGGACCACTTTAAAGAGGGAGTGTCACCCTCGGGAACTCTTTTAAAAAGAGAGTCTTTCCATCAGGGACCCCTTTTAAAGAGAGTCTCTCCCCTTTAGGGACCGCTTTTAAAGAGGCTCACCATCAGGTACCCCTTTTAAAGAGGGTGTTCCAGCATCAGGGACACCTTTTCAAGAGAGGTCTTCATATTAGGGATATCTTTTAACGAGAGAGTCTCACCATCAGGGACCCCTTTTAAAGGGTGAGTCTCCCCATTGGGGATCTCTTTTAAAGAGGGAGTCTCACCATCTGTGGTACCTTTTAAAGAGGAGGGCGGGTGGGGGTTCCTACTCTGTAGGAACTCGGGTTTAAGCCACCACCCTCCTTAAATGCCGTTCACCTGGGTGCTTCCCACCTGGTCCGCTTCCGGTCTCGTCGCTCCCGACAACAGCCTGTGAAAGAAAAGCCCGCGAAAGTGAGTTCAAATACTCACAGGACCTCCGGTGTCGTCGCTCCCGACAACAGCCTGTGAAAGAAAAGCCCGCGAAAGAGGGAGTGTCTCCATCAGGGACACCTTTTAAAGAGGGTGTCTGCCCAACTGGCACCCCTTTTAAGGAGGGAGTCTCACCATCAGGGGCACCTTTTTAAAAAGGGTTTCTCATCATAAGGGGACTATATTAAAGAGAGAGTCTCCCCATTAGGGATCCCATTTAAAGAGGGAGTCTCGCCAGCAGAGTCCCTTTTAAAGAGGGAGTCTTCCTATCAGGGACCACTTTTGAAGACGGAGTGTCCCCATTAGGGACACCTTTTAAAGAGGCAGTCTCAAAATCAGGGACCCCTTTTAAAGAGGGTGTCTCCATAACAGTGACCCCTTTTAAAGAGAAAGTTTTGCCATCAGTGGCCCCTTTTAAAGAGGGAGTATACCCTCAGGTAAGCCTTTTAAAGAGAGTGTCTTTCTATCAGGGACCACTTTAAAGAGGGAGTGTCACCCTCGGGAACTCTTTTAAAAAGAGAATCTTTCCATCAGGGACCCCTTTTAAAGAGAGTCTCTCCCCTTTAGGGACCGCTTTTAAAGAGGCTCACCATCAGGGGCACCTTTTTAAAAAGGGTTTCTCATCATAAGGGGACTATTTTAAAGAGAGAGTCTCCCCATTAGGGATCCCATTTAAAGAGGGAGTCTCGCCAGCAGAGTCCCTTTTAAAGAGGGAGTCTTCCTATCAGGTGTAGAATTCGCAATATATCGCGATTTTATTAATAAGGAGGAAAACACATAGTTTCGTTCAAACAGCTTTTATTTCAGCAGAATGCTGTCAGGTTTTCAAAGTGGACACAAGCAGCTTGTAAAATGGCCGCCGCACCTCGTGGCAGAACATTCTAGACTTTTCAACAGGCAGACAAGATGGCGTTCCAATAAACATTTGTGCAAGATCGATTAAGACTCAGCACATTGAAGATAATACACGAGACGTCATGGGTTTACAGTATACACATAAATACTGAAATCGGTCTCCCAGGTACGAATAAAAGCTATGGTACCAAGTAATCAAGAACCCATCCAAAGACATTAATATGTAAAATCCCAACGACTCTACGATGAGAGAGCCGTTAGCGGGTAGTTACAGAAAACACTTGGGAGCCCCAAAACCCCTCCGGGGAGAACACCGACCGATTAAACAATGGGAGAAATATTAACAGATACTCAGACATTTACGAGTAGCCCCGAAACCCATTAAAACGAAGATCACCCTATACAAGACATTTGAGCGCCAAACCCTAACAAAAGAAAAGACATTAAGGTTGGGCGGGAAACGGAAGATTTTGCACTATAATTGCAAGCCCCAAACCGTCCATCTTTCTCTTATTCGGTTGACTCTTATCTTGCTGGTGTTTATCCTCGTGGCTGCTCTTGACTCGCCGTCTTGTTCCTGCTTGCCTCGTGTCTCTTTTCAAAAGACTGTTGAACTTTACGATCCGCTCGGATCTACCTCGTGTCGTGTCGCGAAGACCTGTGTAGAACTGGGCTCTGAAGCCTTGAAGCGGGCGCACCATCCCGATAAGTCGGTAAACGGTGTTGGAACCGAAGGCCCGAGATGAGATGAGATGAGATGAGATGAGATGAGAAGAGAAGAAGACCATACTTATCGCCACGGTCAGTAAGCTCCGACCGCGCCTGTAGGTCGAATAGACACTCTCCTTGCCCAGGAAGACTCTTCTTTGAGTTTTATCGAACCGGTGTGAGGGCACAGGAAGACTCTTTTTTGAGTAGTGTCGGAACTCCGAGGACAACACAGATCTTCATGACAGCAGACGTTCCAGCCTGCTAGCCGGAGCAGAAACGAGTAAACAAGTGGGGCCAGGAGACCCCCTGATCGACACGTGGGCGCTGCGGTGAAAAACATCCGATCAGAGTTTTCGGAATTCTCCGAGTTATCACGAGTGGTGAGCATGAGTCTCGAATCCTACGAATCTAGCTTAGGACAGATATTGATAGGGGAGGGTTTTAAGTATTAAGGATAATTGTAATGTGTGCCCCCATTTACGATGTGTCGTTCGTTCCTCGTTTCCCTGAAATTAGTTACATAACTGCGTGTAAGATTGTACTGTCATTAATCTGTGCTTATGACATGTATTTCGTAATCTTAAATATTATGCAATAAAGATTTTCCATTTCGTACCATTCAACCGAGTCTACCTGAGTTTCATCTCCATTACTGCTCTCGCATCTAAGTCCAGTGTCTAGAACCGTAAGGGCGAGTGGGTCGAACCACTCACAGGTGTCTAGTGCTCCCAGACTGGCTGGAGACCAGAACAGGCAACAAGGCCTAAACCCGCACTAGCACCCGGGCTGCACAGAGCCACACGAATCTCACAGGCTGAGAGACAAAAACCCTTACACAGGGACCACTTTTGAAGACGGAGTGTCCCCATTAGGGACACCTTTTAAAGAGGCAGTCTCAAAATCAGGGACCCCTTTTAAAGAGGGTGTCTCCATAACAGTGACCCCTTTTAAAGAGAAAGTTTTGCCATCAGTGGCCCCTTTTAAAGAGGGAGTCTACCCTCAGATAAGCCTTTTAAAGAGAGTGTATTTCTATCAGGGACCACTTTAAAGAGGGAGTGTCACCCTCGGGAACTCTTTTAAAAAGAGAGTCTTTCCATCAGGGACCCCTTTTAAAGAGAGTCTCTCCCCTTTAGGGACCGCTTTTAAAGAGGCTCACCATCAGGGGCACCTTTTTAAAAAGGGTTTCTCATCATAAGGGGACTATATTAAAGAGAGAGTCTCCCCATTAGGGATCCCATTTAAAGAGGGAGTCTCGCCAGCAGAGTCCCTTTTAAAGAGGGAGTCTTCCTATCAGGGACCACTTTTGAAGACGGAGTGTCCCCATTAGGGACACCTTTTAAAGAGGCAGTCTCAAAATCAGGGACCCCTTTTAAAGAGGGTGTCTCCATAATGTAAGGGTTTTTTGTCTCTCAGCCTGTGAGATTCGTGTGGCTCTGTGCAGCCCGGGTGCTAGTGCGGGTTTAGGCCTTGTTGCCTGTTCTGGTCTCCAGCCAGTCTGGGAGCACTAGACACACCTGTGAGTGGTTCGACCCACTCGCCCTTACGGTTCTGACACTGGACTTAGATGCGAGAGCAGTAATGGAGATGAAACTCAGGTAGACTCGGTTGAATGGTACGAAATGGAAAAGCTTTATTGCATATTATTTAAGATTACGAAATACATGTCATAAGCACAGATTAATGACAGTACAATCTTACACGCAGTTATGTAATTAATTTCAGGGAAACGAGGAACGAACGACACATCGTAAATGGGGGCACACATTACAATTATCCTTAATACTTAAAACCCTCCCCTATCAATATCTGTCCTAAGCTAGATTCGTAGGATTCGAGACTCATGCTCACCACTCGTGATAACTCGGAGAATTCCGAAAACTCTGATCGGATGTTTTTCACCGCAGCACCCACGTGTCGATCAGGGGGTCTCCTGGCCCCACTTGATTACTCGTTTCTGCTCCGGCTAGCAGGCTGGAACGTCTGCTGTCAGGAAGATCTGTGTTGTCCTCGGAGTTCCGACTCTACTCAAAAAAAAAGTCTTCCTGTGCCCTCGCACTGATGCGATAAAATTCGAAGAATAGTCTTCCTGTGTCAGTTCTGTAGAACTCAAAGAAGTCTTCCTGGCAAGGAAAATGTCTATTCGACCTACAGGCGCAGTCGGGGCTTACTGACCGTGGCGATAAGTATGGTCTTCTTCTCTTTTCATCTCATCTCATCTCATCTCATCTCATCTCGGGCCTTCGGTTCCAACACCGTTTACCGACTTATCGGGATGGTGCGCCCGCTTCAAGGCTTCAGAGCCCAGTTCTACACAGGTCTTCGCGACACGACACGAGGTAGATCCGAGCGGATCATAAAGTTCAACAGTCTTTTGAAAAGAGACACGAGGCAAGCAGGAACAAGACGGCGAGTCAAGAGCAGCCACGAGGATAAACACCAGTAGGATAAGAGTCAACCGAATAAGAGAAAGATGGACGGTTTGGAGCTTGCAATTATAGTGCAAAATCTTCCGTTTCCCGCCCAACCTTAATGTCTTTCCTTTTGTTAGGGTTTGGCGCTCAAATGTCTTGTATAGGGTGATCTTCATTTTAATGGGTTTCGGGGCTACTCGTAATTGTCTGAGTATCTGTTAATATTTCTCCCATTGTTTAATCGGTCGGTGTTCTCCCTGGAGGGGTTTTGGGGCTACCAAGTGTTTTCTGTAACTACCCGCTAATGGCTCTCTCATCGTAGAGTCGTTGGGATTTTACATATTAATGTCTTTGGATGGGTTCTTGATTACTTGGTACAACAGCCCTCATTCGCACCTGGGAGACCGATTTCAGTATTTATGTGTATACTGTGAACCCATGATGTCTCGTGTATTATCTTCAATGTGCTGAGTCTTAATCGATCTTGCACAAATGTTTACTGGAACGCCATCTTGTCTGCCTGTCGAAAAGTCTAGAATGTTCTGCCACGAGGCGCGGCGGCCATTTTACAAGCTGCTTGTGTCCACTTTGAAAACCTGACAGCATTCTGCTGAAATAAAAGCTGTTTGAACGAAACTATGTGTTCTTCTCCTTATTAATAAAATCGCGATATATTGCGAATTCTACAGTCCCTCCTGTTGATGCGAATAACTCCGCTTATCGTATCAAAAATATTGTGGTGAGCAATATTATCTCGATTTCTCCAGATCCAGAAAATTAATCCCATAACTTAAACTATCTAGGGTCTTTGCGTCGTCCTTATTTCCCAAGGAAATTACATTTTATAGCACCGTCGGCATTATTTGCCTTCAAACTTACACCACTTGTTTTCCTTCCAGGCGTAACCAGGCCGATGCCTCTCGTATCACCTGTATATTCATATTTTTATTTAGGGAAAAGAAAAATAAAACAAAACCAAACAATCATTTTTAACTACAACACCATCACCAAAATAATCAACACCAACTCTTAAAACATGTCGAGTTCCAAACGTATTTACAGTTTCCGAAAAATCACGATCGAGTACAAACTTCCGCGGCGCACGTGGCAAGCGGGAGTGACGCCATTTTCCGATTACACGGTGCTTTCATCGTGCACGCGCACGTAACGTTCTCGCCACTCTCCCGTGTTTTCATGCTTGGTGAGGCGTTTGCCTCTCTTACAATGTACGATCAATAGGTACACTACAATAAAAACTTGGCATACAACTAAAATGTGGGAGGCTATTCTGATCCATGAAGGTACTTCAATATTGGTGAACAGATTCCACCACGGTGGAATTATGTGGAAGTGCAGTTTACTTTTAAGACACAAATAAAATGGCCTCTCTAAAGTAAGTAATTTAAAAAGGAAATTCAAAATGGCTGACAATAGGAGTCACCATAAGTAAATCATTCTAATTAGCTACAAGAATAGAGACAACTCGGAATTCCTTATCTAAGAAAAGCTTAGCAAAATAAAGCATCAATTAGTTCTGACCAGCTCAGGATGAGATGGGGTGAGCCATCGGCCCACGGATTGGAGAGTGAACATTGAACAAAGGGGTCTCATAAGGAAGATCGGGTTATCTGATCTTTAAGGAATTTCTGCTCGTTATTATAACGAAAACCTATGCAATAACTCACAAGTTTGTGCTTCATTACTCAGGATGTTTAATGTTATGTCAAATGGCCTGTTCTGTGTTCTTTTTTTTGTATAAAATATGTTCAAATCTTGTAGGATTCGAAGCATTCTGACATAGCAACTTGACTGTGTCAGAACCTTCCCTTGTAACAAGTAAACTTTATTAAAAAGCCTTCTTTGACACGATTTTATGTGTTCTACTCGGTATGTAAACTTCGACAGTTTCTTGGAGGTTCCACCGAGATCGTTTGCTGCCTCTCGGTAAGTCACGGACAAAGGACACTATGAATTTCTAGTGGCAAATCCTAACTGGCCAAAAGTGATGTTTTATCACCTAAAAGGATTTCTCACTAGATGCTGAATTAGTGTAAGTCTGTTTCTTCCGACAAGCAGCACGGCGATGATATGTTTTAGAATTGAGTTGAATCTTGTAACTTTTGCTTCTTTTATTTTAACGTTAAAAGGAGAAGAATTCTGACGGCTCAAGTCTCAAAACTAATCGGGCAAAGAAGGCAAGAAAGAGAGTCGGCAGGGTTGCGTCCCGGACTAAAGGTACCAGGTTGTGAAAAAGCGCTAAAAGGTTAAAACTGCAGTATCAAGGGTGGGTCCCTTGAGCCGGAGAAGAGAGTCTCGCGGCAGAAAGGTTTAGAGAGAAACCTTCACTTAGAATATAAGTTACGTATAAAGCATAAGTTAAATGTTAAGGACTCAGTTTGTAGGGGCGTTCAACGCAGGCTGAGAATTGATTATTTGTTTAGTTTAAAGTATAAGATTAATGTCTGATTACTTGATTTGTTTGCCTGTTTGGGCTTTCGCGTTACTTATCATTGTCTTTATTGTTGTTAATTCTTGTTATTGTTTGTCACTTGTGGAGCTCCGAAGGGTTAATAATAATCGTAAGGGGGTAAAGGGTGAAACTTGCGATTTAGAAAAAGAATGCCTAGTATAATTAAAACTTTACTAAGAATAGAAGAATTACATGTCTAGAGGACTGTCTCGCAAATAGAGACCCACAAAGAAGAGGTAAAAAGTCAATAAATTGGTCAGCCTTTTCAGACTGGAAAAAGGAAGCAGAAAGGCGTAAGGACCGTAGTATACAAGCCAGTAGATCTGACATTAAAAATAAGAGAAAAGACCCTGAGTAAATTGGCTAAACAAAATGAAGTTAGACAAATAGGGACCAAAAGAATAAAGTTTCCCTTTTAATGGAGCAAGCAGCTTCCGCAACACCGACGGACCAGAATTGAAATCTGAAACTCAAAGCAAAAAAAAAGGGATTTGGAAAGCCAGGAAATGCTGCTGAGAAAAGTTTTACCGGCATGGAAGTTATTAATGTCTGTGCCGAGATAAAAAGCTAATATACAAGATTTGTTGAGTGAAAGGAATCTTAAAAGGAATACTGGGATCTCAGTTGTGTGAAAAGTGTGTAAAAGATTCCTGATTGTGTGAATGTTTAAGTTTGTTAAGTTACAGTATTATTTTGTCCCTGGAAAAAAAAATCTGCCTAAAAAAAAAAGTGTCTGTCAGTTTGTTTATGTTTTAGCTCCACCCACTCTTTTGTACAGAGAGCTAAAAGCTGTTTTTAACTCTTTGAAGACTTGTCTTGAATGATACTCAAGTGTGTTGTTTTAAGTTTGTTAATTGTTTTACAAAAGAGGTATAAGCTTCAGCCTTGAAGTCACAGTTGCCAATGTGCCTGGAAAGAAAATGACAATTAATTTGAATGTTTACAAGGCATGGTAATTGTTTCTTTGTTAATGTGACGATGTGTTCTTTATTTTGCAACTGACACTGGTTAGTTTAAAAAAAAATTGATCTGGATTGAATTGGAATTATTGAGGTTAATTAACCTATTAAAAACCAGACTTTCATTGTGCACGGTGAAATTCTGGTTGGTGTAAATTTGTGTAGACCGCATTGAATAAGATATTTAATGTCTGAAACCAGATTTTGAAATATTTACAGTCTTGGATACAGAATGGGTTCTGGTCCATACCATTGGCAGAGGAATCACAAGGAAATTCACCTTTACTGTCAGGGATAGACAGGAATTTTATATCAGACTTTGCAGGGAAAGCATTGTGCCAGAGAAAAAAAATAAATAAAAATAAATAAATAATAATTTGAATTACAATTTAAGTTAAGCTGGTGTGTAAAAACTGAGAAGAACAACAAAAAAAAAAAAAAAAAGTTTGTTTAACAAAAGATTAAGTTTCGGTCTAAGATTTAACCTTGGAGTTGCGGTTGCTATGGTGAAATCTTCCAAAGCAATCTGATTTGATTTGTTTAAATTCAATGTTTTTACAGTATTTTGGAAAGACATCTGAAGAAAGGACAATAAGAAATATGATGTAATTTACTAGTTCTGCAAGCATGTGCTATTTTGTTTTGTTTTATCTGTTCTGTTCGTGTTCAGTTAAAGTGTGAAAACACAACTGCTTTTTTTGGATCGGGAAAGTTTTTTTTTTTAATTTACGTGAAGTGACGCAATTGCGTGCGCCTGATAATGTTTTGCTCCACCTTCTTAAAAACCTGCAAAGGAGTTAACCCTTTCCACTGACAGCTGATCAAGCAATAACTTCGGTGTGACATTTAAAGATATTGGACATTATTAATTTTAAGTTAATATTTCCCCACAGTGACAGAAGGAAAATTATGATTTGATAAATTAACCCCTTGGGCTCTAAGCAGAGTCACAATGGATTCTCTTCTTTCTTTTGTTATATGGAAGTTACCTTGTAAACTAATTGCAGCACTTCTGTCTCTAATGTTAAAACACTGTATAAACCACCTCGCCTGGAAATCATTTGTTTCTGAAATTGGAAATGGAAGATAAATTGATAGAAATGAAATTGAACATAGGTTTTGTCAATCAGTTCAACAGTACTGCTGTTTGGATTTTGGGATAATTTTGTAATAACAATATAGACTCAGGCACTAGATATATTTTGGGTTACTTTTGGGAAAATAAAAGATCCTCTAAAATAATGATAAATAAAAAGTGTTAGTAACTTGGACCTAGTGAGAATGTTTAATCTATGTTTTCAATCTTAAATATTGTACTGGACAGTAAAGTTACTCCAGGGCTCATGAATGAGATATGAATGGTAATTAATGGGATGTATAAAATTGAAACAGGAGAAATTACACTGCTGAATGGGAATTTTAAAAAACTTGCTAGTGAAAGTCAGGAAAGTGCAGTTAAGAATAGTAAATTGATAGCTTTCTCTTGGAGACATTTGTGTCCCTGCCTATAATGAACTTTTAAGAAAACTGAATTTGATAGCCTGGCCACTATCCAAGATATTGGGACCATGCAGAAGAAGATGAACAAAGACAGTCTTTTGATAAGATACCTGAAAGCCCGAGAAAGGCACATGTGGCATGATATTGAGATACCGGTATGAGTGTGCAAATGTGATTTGTTACGTATGAAGCGATTACCATCTGGGAATGTATGGTGAATCTGCACTGAAGAACGGGTCTCAGACATGCTCAGTTACTGGACAACAGCAAGACATGAAATGGTTAATGTGGCTCAGGAGAGCAAGACAACTTTTAAAGCATTGACACATACTCCATCGAGAAACTATCTAATTAATGAAACAATCAGAATAGAGTTAAACACACTGGTACCTGTTAGAAGGATTGAAATTGAAGTTGAAGTGGAGAGTTACCTGGAATCTGAATTGGGACAATTGAGGGCTAAGGAGAAATCATGTTTAGTAAGAATTATTCACAAGATGGATATGAGTAAAAGAGAGATCTGGAGAATCTTTTAAGTCCATGATTTGTTGATTAAATGTTAAACTGTAATGTTGCTTGAAATCAGGAAGATAGAAGAAACAGAGGATACCCCAGGCGGGGCAGAATTGGAACACCGGAAAGGACAGTTGAATTTGAATTTGAAAAGACTTAAATAATGAAGCTGTTATTTACGTTTTACCTACTAATCGGACTGATATGTATAGCCTGCCAAGGGAGAAGAAAAGAACCCCGAAAGAAACGAGAATTACATATGAACACTTTTTTTGTATATGTCATATAAGTATGCCAAAAAAAGTGGGATAAACGCCTGTTGGGTATGTAGCCATATTCCTACCCATGTGAAAGGAGGAATACCTCTGCGACCGATACCCTTGAACCTCACAGATATGGCAGAATGGATAATTAATAAAAATCATACAAAACAGAAAAATACCACCCTATCCACCTTCGGAATTAAATGGGAACAAAAGTGGTCTAGCCTAAGAAACGAGTTTAAGGGGGGAGGATATTCGTTAGAAAATTTTAAGGGATGGTACAAGCTGACGTATGATTATACGAAAGTACCTCCTTTTCTAGCCCTTACCAATACATCAGGAAAGGGCCGACCGATCGGGGATATATGCTGGGAACGCGATCTAGGACAGACTAAAGGGAACAGAGTTAATATGGGGAAAAGTCGTTGCATACAAAAGTTTATTACGTACGGGGCAGGGAGTTCCATGGAAAGCTGGTGGTTCAATACTACCAGTTTGATGAATTTGACTAATAACAGACCATGGAATGGGACTAAACGATTGAATACTGACAATATACATATATATATATACATATACATATATACACATTGTGCATGCTCCCCACTTTCGGTAAAAAAAATATTCTTCCACCCAAATGGGATCTGCAGGCTAGGGAAAGAGAGAGGACTCCTTTCAACTGCCGGTGACGTCGACCTTGTATACCACTTGGTCCGCACTCTGGAGGCTCACGTAGAAGCACTTGTGCTTTGGAGAACCCCACAGGTCAGGTATAAACTGTGTGGGTCATGAATCAGTCCTCCTCTATAAGCTGCAGTCCCCTAGGAGAACCCCACAGGTTAGGCATAAACTGTGTGGGCCATGACTTAGAACTCCTCTATGAACTGCTGTACCCTATCTCCTTAGAGGGTGTATAGCAACACCCGAACTGCAGGCTAGTATAAGCTGCAGGAAAAGTTAGAGAACAGCAGACTAATGAACCACAAAAGTACGCCACAGTCACCAAAACACAACTAAAACCCCTACAAGAACATACGCCCAAACACCGAGAATAGACAGAGAAGAAGGACGATCTTAGATAAGGTCAACCATCAATACAGGAATATCCCGAGGATGGTTACAAACAGAAAAGAAGTCGGTATCCTTGACTAGATTTTAAGTTAGTATAAGGACCGTTAGGAGAAAGCTATGTTGTCCTAGAAAGGACAAAAGGGGAAAATGTGGAAGTGCAGTTTACTTTTAAGACACAAATAAAATGGCCTCTCTAAAGTAAGTAATTTAAAAAGGAAATTCAAAATGGCTGACAATAGGAGTCACCATAAGTAAATCATTCTAATTAGCTACAAGAATAGAGACAACTCGGAATTCCTTATCTAAGAAAAGCTTAGCAAAATAAAGCATCAATTAGTTCTGACCAGCTCAGGATGAGATGGGGTGAGCCATCGGCCCACGGATTGGAGAGTGAACATTGAACAAAGGGGTCTCATAAGGAAGATCGGGTTATCTGATCTTTAAGGAATTTCTGCTCGTTATTATAACGAAAACCTATGCAATAACTCACAAGTTTGTGCTTCATTACTCAGGATGTTTAATGTTATGTCAAATGGCCTGTTCTGTGTTCTTTTTTTTGTATAAAATATGTTCAAATCTTGTAGGATTCGAAGCATTCTGACATAGCAACTTGACTGTGTCAGAACCTTCCCTTGTAACAAGTAAACTTTATTAAAAAGCCTTCTTTGACACGATTTTATGTGTTCTACTCGGTATGTAAACTTCGACAGTTTCTATATCCAGAATGTCGGTCCCTATTTCGACAGTTTTCTGTTCTAGTGTGTAAAAATGTTTCTGTGACACCGCGACGGCTTTTAAAAGCTTGGTGAGGTGTTCAGGGAGAGGGGGAATGAGGTATCCGAAATGCGCGACGAATCGCTGCAAGTCGGTGAAAATTCTCTTTTACTGTTAGATGAACAGTGGATGGTTCAGGGATTGGGACAATTCGCCGTTGTGCTACTTGAACTTCCGCCCTGGGTTTGAAACAGAAACTGCTGTCACTCACCGGACACCGGCTACGGTTTCCATGCTGGTAGTGTTGCGCTGCAGTGGTAACACAATATGTTCCACCCCCGATGTATGCTCCCTGCGGAGGCACATGATCTTGTGCCATTGCCTCCATGGTGCAATTCATGGACTTGGCGCCAGCCGTTCTGAACCCGCACTGTGGTGTTAAAAAGGCATTCAAGTGCTGGGGACACAGTATTATGTGTGCTCCCCTGCCACGACAACCAGAGAGATCTGTACCTGTCATCGTTTGCTCCCAGCGGATGACGTAGGGTGGAACCGCTGCATAGCGAATGTGGGCTCCCCCCTGAATGACACCAATGTTCTCTACCCGATACACCGGGGCAGGCTTTGCTGTGTAGCCCAAAACCGGCATACGTAGTACTATACCCATGATAGTATGGTTTGATCGTCCGCAGTCCACGGGGACTGGGTATGCTTCTGAAGCTAGCCTGAGCTGGCACGGACTTAATGCGTTCTGAAAAGGGTGGAGCGCCCGCAGGTGTTTGTTACTTATCCAGGACGGGACCAAACCTTGTTTTAAATCCTCCAAATTACTGCGGCCCTCGCCCAGTAACCACGCCCCGTAAAGCACGCACACCTCATTCTGCGCAGCTTGATCGGATGCATTCCGATCTTCCCTAATCAGGGCATTTACCGTCTTTGAATGTTTCTCTAACTCTGCTATAATTTCCTTTAAATGGAGAGTCATTGCTTGGTCCTCGTGTAAACCCGACCCAACCACTTTATTTTCATCTGTTAGAATGTCTTTTAATTGCGTCTTTAAACCATTAATCTGGGTCTGCAGCTCCACACTGTCTAGAGCGTTGACCACAGATGTACCCGTGTTAAAAGCAGTGAACGCGTCGTTCACTACACCCCTTCTTTGCCTCCCCACTTGATCAAAAACTTCATGTGGTGCAGTGTACAAACTTGTTTTATCAATTTCCGCGAAATCGAATTCGTAAAATTGTCTGAACATCTTGGTCAACAGGACCTGATACAACTGTTCCATCTTTTTGGGGCACCACTCTGGTAACCGTACCTCGGTGAGATTTAAAATCACCGAGGCCACCGCGTAATGTACCCCCTGAAATAGTATCTGGTCTGTGGGGACCAGTACCAAACCATTCCCGGGTCCCTTACTAGTTTTAGGGCACCCTTCCTCTTCAGCTAGAACCACCGGAATCGTGGGCGGGGCTTTGCGTGGGCGCGCAATGAGTTCAGTGGCATTTACCGGGATCGAAGAGTATGGGGCTCCGCACCCCCTGGTGCTCGCATCCCACCTCATCCCCTGTCCGTTATCCTGCCATTGATTAATGAAAAATATGGAGATGCCTTTGGGGCAAGCGTACTTTGACCCCCACATGCATACATAAATTCCCTCATCCGGTTCCCACCATTTGTCCCAACAGACTCTCACTTGTCCGTTTGTCCCCGTAATTGTCCGATGGGTATTATTACCCAGTCGTTCCCACTCGACCGAAGAGTTCCTCATGTTTTTGCTCAGCTTTCGCAGCCACCACCATCGGCTCAATGGGACATTGCCACGACAAGTCAAACAAATCCGTTTGCCGACGGTGACGCTGATCCTGGGTGCGATGATCCTTACTTTGGGGCACATTAAAGAAGTCTCTTGGTAGGCAAACCCCGATGTGCTAGAATACTCCGTTGAGTTCGTTCCCAGCCATCCTGGCCACCTTCCCTTGTGGAAATAGGTGGCGGTCTCCTCAGCCTCCCGCCTTCCAGTCCCATCCACCGCGATGGGGGCCGTGTCCCCGGAGCATCCAAACACCACGACATCCTTGGTGCGGCCTCGATAGGCCAATCCACATCCGATTGCCGCGAGCAATACTAGAATTCGTTCCATCCTTCCTTGGTTCCTGTGATCAGATAGAATGAGGGAGCCAGCCTCGCAAGAGTCTCTGGCTTTTGTGAAGGGTGAG
>JASTWF010001690.1:17500-60000 GCA_030390025.1 Squalus acanthias | reverse complement strand
CCCGGCCTGGGACAGAGTCAGGAGTGAACAGTCAGTGATTAGATTCGACATTAAAGGTCTAGTCTCCTACATGGCCTATAGGGGAAGGTGCTGATGGGTTATCTCTGTCTTGGAACCGAACCCTAGTAATTCAGGAGACACATAAAGAAATTTGGAGGTGGGGTTGGGGGGCGGTTTGAAAAAACCACAATTAGAAATAATTTCCGCTCGACCTGCCTCTTCAGTGAGTTATCTATTCAGGTGATCTCTGCGACTCTCCCAGATCCGTGGCTTGTGAACTGAGTTTAACCTCAAGTTAAATTATTCACCGCCTGCCACAGCTTGCTGATGGGAAAGCCTCCCAAACAGTTTTTAGGCCATGGTGTGTCCTTAATTATATAGTACATAGGGAATAACAGCAGGCGAGGAGTGTCCCACCTATGTCTGTGATTGTGTCTGCCCTCAGGGTGGGTCCCACTGCTGCTGGGGCCTGAGCCTGAGGCCTACTGATCCGGCAGATTCGCCTAGGCCTTGAGGCCTAGGTCAACTCTTCGCCCCCACGTACAGTGTTGCCAGCTCTGGCTGTGGTCCTTCCTGGAGGCCTGACCGGGTGACGGCTGATCAGGGCAGGACGCCCGGTAGGACTCCCTGCCCACCCTGCTTTCCTTCCCAATCATTGGCTCTTTTACCTCCACCCGAGTGGGCAGGCAGAGGCCTCGGTTTTAACGTCTCATCCTGAAGGACAGCACCTCCGACGGTGCGGCACTCCCTCAGTGCTGGCACTTGGGAGGGTCGAGCTGGCTGGGGAACGGCAGCATAGCGGTAAAGTTACTGGACTAGTAATCCAGTAGCAACAACAGAAAATGCTGGAGATACTCAGCAGGTCAGGCAGCATCTGTGAAGAGAGAAACAGAGTTAACGTTTCAGGTCGATGACCTTTCGTCAGAACTGGAAAAAAGCAGGAAATGGAACAGATTTTTAAGCAAGTGTAGGGGCTGGGAAAAGGGGGAGGGGGAGGAAAGAACAAAAGGGAAGGTCCGTGATAGGATAGAAGGCAGGAGAGGTTAAGAGACATTGAGAGATATTCGAGGCAAAAGGAGATGGTAATGGGACAGGTTAAGAAACAAAGGATGGCTCTAGATGAAGTGTAAATTGCGCTGGCAGAATGAAAGACAGCTGCCATGTGGGAGAGAAGAAAAAAAGACACAGACAAAAAGTGTGGATGAAAAATATATATATGATCGGGGCCGAGGTTATGATCTGAAATTGTTGAACTCGATGTTGAGTCCAGAAGGCTGTAAAGTGCCTGATCGAAAGATGAGGTGCTGTTCCTTGAGCTTACGTTGAGCTTCATTGGAACAGTGTGAGAGGTCGAGGACGGTGAGGTCAGAGTGGGAGTGGAGCGGAGAATTAAAGTGACAGGCCACCGGGAGCTCGGGGTCACCCTTACAGACTGAATGGAGGTGTTCCGCAAAGTGGTCACCCAATCTGCGTTTGGTCTCCCCAGTGTAGAGGAGACCACATCGTGAGCAGCGAATACAGTATACTAAATTGCAAGAAGTACAAGTAAATTGCTGTTTCACCTGGAAGGGGTGTTTGGGGCCCTGGACAGTGGGAAGAGGGAAGGTATAAGGGCATGTGTTGCATCTCCTGTGCTTGCACGGGAAGGTGCTGGGCGAAGGGGAAGGGGTGCTGTGGGTGGTAGGGGAGTGGACCAGGGTGTCGCGGAGGGAGCGGTCCCTGCGGAATGCTGAAAGGGGAGGTGAGGGGAAGATGTGTTTGGTGGTGGGATCACGCTGGAGGTGGCGGAAATGGCGGAGGATGATCCGTTGAATGTGGAGGTTGGTAGTAGTAATTCTGCTGTAGTAATTCAGTAGGCCCGGACCAATGATCCGGGGGGACAAGAATTCAGATCCAGAGACGTGAGTTCAAATCCCACCACGGCAGCTGGGGAATTTAAATTCAGTTAATTAACCCGTTAATTAAAATAAATCTGGAATAAAAAGCTAGTATCAGTAATGGTGACCATGAAACTACCAGATTGTCGTAAAAACCCATCTGGTTCACTAATGTCTGTTTAGAGAAGGAAATCTGCCGTCCATACCCGGTCTGGCCTATATGTGACTCCAGAAATCTACTGTCCTTACCCGGTCTGGCCTATATGTGACTCCAGAAATCTACTGTCCTTACCCGGTCTGGCCTATATGTGACTCCAGAAATCTACTGTCCTTACCTGGTCTGGCCTATATGTGACTCCAGAAATCTACTGTCCTTACCCGGTCTGGCCTATATGTGACTCCAGAAATCTACTGTCCTTACCCGGTCTGGCCTATATGTGACTCCAGAAATCTACTGTCCTTACCCGGTCTGGCCTATATGTGACTCCAGAAATCTACTGTCCTTACCCGGTCTGGCCTATATGTGACTCCAGAAATCTACTGTCCTTACCCGGTCTGGCCTATGTGTGACTCCAGAAATCTACTGTCCTTACCCGGTCTGGCCTATATGTGACTCCAGAAATCTACTGTCCTTACCCGGTCTGGCCTATATGTGACTCCAGAAATCTACTGTCCTTACCCGGTCTGGCCTATATGTGACTCCAGAAATCTACTGTCCTTACCTGGTCTGGCCTATATGTGACTCCAGAAATCTACTGCCCTTACCCGGTCTGGCCTATATGTGACTCCAGAAATCTACTGCCCTTACCCGGTCTGGCCTATATGTGACTCCAGAAATCTACTGCCCTTACCCGGTCTGGCCTATATGTGACTCCAGAAATCTACTGCCCTTACCCGGTCTGGCCTATATGTGACTCCAGACTCACAGCAATGTGGTTAAGAAACTGCCCCTCTGAAATGGCGGCTCACCAACTCCTCGAGGGCAATTAGGGATGGGCAATAAATGCCGGCCTTGCCAGCGACCCCCACATCCCGTGAATGAATAGAAAAAAAAGAGTATGGGCTCAAGTCTCTGGAGTGGGTCTCGAACCCACGACCTTCTGACTCAGGCGCGTGACTCCTGCGAATGTCATTATGTTTACCTTACAAACACTCCCACGGCCTCCTCGCCCCCCTCCCTATCTCTGTCACCTCCTCCAGCCCCACAACCCTCCGAGATCTCTGCGCTCCTCCAATTCTGGCCTCTTGAGCATCCCCGATTTCCATCGCTCCACCATTGGCGGCCGTGCCTTCAGCCGCCTGGGCCCTAAGCTCTGGAATTCCCTCCCTAAACCTCTCCGCCTCTCTCTCTCCTCCTTTAAGACGCTCCTTAAAACCTCCCTCTTTGACCAAGCTTTTGGTCGCCTGTCCTAAGATCTCCTTATGTGGCTTGGGGTCAAAACTTTGTCTGATAATCGCTCCTGGGAAGCGCCCTGAGACGTTAAAGGCGCGCTGGATAAATGCCAAGTTGCCGTGAGCTGTAGTTCACCTCCGGTTGGAAGCTGCTGGTTGGAGAAGGTTGAGTTGTTGAGAAAGGATAGGCAGGCAAGTGCCAAGGGAAGGCGGTCTGTCTGGCTGACATTTGCTCCAATCTCTCTAGCTCGCGCTCTCTCTCTCTCTCTCTCTCTGCTCCCGGGAGAGCCCGTGTTTTTTTTCAGAGATAGGCTGACGGAGATAGCTTTCAGAGCGGGTGAGCCTTGCCAGAGCTGAAGGTTACCCTGCCCTTTCGAACGAGTTCCTCGCCTGCCGCTTAAAGGGGCCCATAGATTGACAGCTCTTGTGTACAAAGCGTTCCTGCCAAACGTCGATTAAATAGTAATGATTCGCAAATAAGATAAGAATCGATCCTCCGCCGGAATACAAATAGCTTGTCTTAAGGGGTGGTGGTGGTTGGAGGGGGGTGGGGCCGTGACCAATCAGAGTTGGGCTTCTACCGCGGCCAAATTCTCAAAGGTCCTGGTGTATAACCGGTTGTAAATGTCACCTTCAGTCCGCATTAAAAGGATTAACCTTTGAATTTGAAGTTATTTTTGAAGGATAAGATTCGCTCTCCCCTCAACGCGCAGGGAGCCAAGTGCAGCTATCTGTACCCCAGTAACCGAACACCCTCGCACAATAGCAAAATACTGCGCAGGCTGCAAATCTGAGATGACAACAGAAAATGCTGGGAAACGCACAGCAGGCCAGGCAGCGTCCGTGGAGAGAGAAACAGAGTCAACGGTTCAGGTCTGGGACCCCTTCTCCAGCTTTTTCCAGTTCTGATGAAGGGTCCCAGACCGGAAACGTTAATTCTGTTTCTCTCTCCACGGATGCTGCCTGGCCTGCTGAGCGCTTCCCAGCATTTACTGTTGTTATAACTGAATATCCTTCAGAATCACAGAATCCCCACAGTGCAGATAGAGGCCATTTCGGCCCATCGAGCCTGCACCGACACATATCCCACCCTATCCCCGTAACCCCACGTATTTAATCCCCCCCTAACACGAAGGGTCAATTTATCATAGCCAAATCAACCTAACCCACACATCTTTGGACTGTGGGAGGAAACCGGAGCACCCGGAGGAAACCCACGCAGACACGGGGAGAATGTGCAAACTCCACACAGACAGTCACCCGAGGGCCGGATTCGAACCCGGGTCCCTGGCGCTGTGAGGCAGCAGTGCTAACCACTATGCCACCGTGTTGCCCTTCTTCTGTACCCCCTCCAATAACTGAAGATCCTTCTCTGTGCCCCCTCCAATAACTGAAGATCCTTCTCTGTACCCCCTCCAATAACTGAAGATCCTTCTCTGTACCCCCTCCAATAACTGAAGATCCTTCTCTGTGCCCCCTCCAATAACTGAAGATCCTTCTCTGTACCCCCTCCAATAACTGAAGATCCTTCTCTGTACCTCCTCCAATGACTGAAGATCCTTCTCTGTACCTCCTCCAATAACTGAAGATCCTTCTCTGTACCCCCTCCAATGACTGAATATCCTTCTCTGTACCCCAATAACTGAATATCCTCCGACAGCAAGCCTCAAGGCCAGCCTCTACAGAACGCCCACTGCTCTCCCAGTCTGACACAGCTGGAATACTGTGTGCAGTTCTGGTCGCCACACTATAGGAAGGATGTGATTGCATTGGAGAGGGTACAGAGGAGATTCACCAGGATGTTACCTGGGCTGGAGCGCTTCAGCTATGAGGAGAGACTGGACAGGCTAGGGTTGTTTTCCTTAGAGCAGAGAAGGCTGAGGGGGGGGGGGACCTGATTGAGGTGTACAAAATGATGAGGGGCATAGATAGGGTAGATAGAAAGGAACTTTTCCCCTCAGTAGAGGGGTCAATAACCAGGGGGCATAGTTTCAAGGTAAGGGGCAGGAGGTTTAGAGGGGATTTGAGGAAAAACTTTTTCACCCAGAGGGTGGTTGGAATCTGGGACTCACAGCCTGAAAGGGTGGTAGAGGCAGGAACCCTCACAATATTCAAGAAGCATTTAGATGAGCACTTGAAACGCCATAGCATACAAGGCTACGGACCAAGTGCTGGAAAATGGGATTAGAATAGACAGGGCTTGATGGCCGGCGCGGACACGATGGGCCGAAGGGCCTCTTTCTGTGCTGTATAACTCTATGACTCTATGGGGGAAAAATTCAGTTGGTTGCGCCTCCCGTTAGCGCCTTAAATGGGCGCTAATGGGGCGCAAAGCAAGTAGCGCCCAGGCGCGGCGATGTTTGCGCCGCTCGCGAAATTAACTAGACATTTTGCGGCGGCGCTAAACACTACCGCCACAATCTCCTGCGCCGGCAGATCGTGACGTCAGTCGAGTGCGCAACGCCCCGGTATCGTCCTGGAGCAGATATTGAGTGGCGCCCCCTGCCTTACCGCCTGACGCTAGCAACGACAGGTTGAGGGGAGCGTTTTGCAGTCATGAAGGGACTGGGGGAGCGCTATTTAAAGGCGACCGCTTCCTGCCTTTTATTGTTGGTGGCATTTTTGAACCACGCATTCTGAGAGAGAGAGAGAGACTTCTGGAGAGATGCAACGCTGTGTGAAGGAGTTTTGGGTACTGAGCAGCACTTTGCAGGTTCATTTTAATTTGCCCTTCCTTGTATCGATTTAGAAGAGACTGTGGGGACTGCACTCTAAGCTCTTTCCCTGGTACTCTCCATTGTTCTTTCCAGCAGATTTGATGTGCAGGTCTCTCCAGGCCGGGATTCAAGGCTGCAATGAGCAGGATGTGGATGGAAAGCAAGATCAACCATCCCCTTTAAGAACTGGCTGGCGCCATTGTGTGTGTGTTCCATTGCTGACTGACATCACATGAGCTTCGCCAGCGCTCTGAGGTAGCGCCTCGCTCCTCGGCCTTTGCACCTTAAGACAGGTATGAAGCGCCTGATTTAGCGCTCCAATCACCTCCAGGGGCGATAAAAGTCAAGTTTGCAGTCGGTGGCGATAATTAGCACCAGGCGCTAATCTTTGCGCCCGGCCGATAATTGCGCACCAAATGGGGCGATACTGAATTTCTCCCCCTATGACTCTATGACACTGTTCCCATTCCCCTCACTCACAGATTCATAGAATGGTTACAGCACAGAAGGAGGCCATTCGGCCCGTCGAGCCCGTGCCGGCTCTCTGCAAGAGCAGCTCAGCTAGTCCCACTCCCCCCACCCTTTCCCCGTAGCCCTGCAAATTGTCTTCCTGCAGGTACTTATCCAACTCCCTTTTGAAAGCCACGATTGAGTCTGCCTCCACCACTCTTTCAGGCAGCGCATTCCAGATCCTAACCACTCGCTGCATAAAAAAGTTTTTCCTCATGTCGCCTTTGGTTCTTCTGCCAATCTCCTTAAATCCGTGTCCTCTGGTTCTCGACCCTTCCGCCAATGGGAACAGTTTCTCTCTCTATCTTACTCTGGCCAGACTCCCTCATGATTTTGAACACCTCAATTAAATCTCCCCTTAACCTTCTCTGCTCTAAGGAGAACAACCCCAGCTTCTCCAGTCTCTCCACGTAACTGAAGTCCCTCATCCCCAGTACCATTCTGGTAAATCTTTTCCGCACCATCTCGAAGGCCTTCACGCTCGCCGCCCTTTCACCTCTCTGAGCGGGACTGACAACCTTGTGTCTAATCGGAGGGGGGGGGTGGGGGACAGAGATGTGCTTTGGTCCCAGGATGAGGCATTTCTACAGAGCCTTTCACGAACTCAAGGATGTCCCAAAGCATTTCAACAACAACAACCAGCATTTATCTAGCGCCCTTAACGTAGTAAAACGTCCCAGGGTGCTTCACAGGAGCGATTATCAGACACAATTCGACACCGAGCCACATAAGGAGATATTAGGACAGGTGACCAAAAGCTTGGTCAAAGAGGTCGGTCTTAAGGAGCATCTTAAAGGAGGAGAGAGAGGCGGAGAGGTTTAGGGAGGGAATTCCAGAGTTCGGGGCCCAGGCGGCTGAAGGCACGGCCGCCAATGGTGGAGCGATGGAAATCCGGTCTTTAAGCACTTTGTTGAAGTGTAGTCGCTGTTGTAATAAGAAATAAGAGCAGGAGTGGGCCATATGGCCCCCCGAGCTTGTAGGAAACGCGGCAGCCAATTTGCGCACAGCAAGCTCCCACAAACTGCCATGTGACAATGACCAGATCATCTGTTTTTTTAGTGATGTTGGTTGAGGGATAAATATTGGCCGCAGGACACCGGGGGGAACTCCCCCTGCTCTTCTTCTAATAGTGGCCGTAGGATCTTTTACGTCCACATGAGAGAGCAGGCGGGGCCTCAGTTTAACGTCTCGTCCGAAAGACGGCACCTCCGACAGTGCGGCGCTCCCTCAGTACCGCCCCTCCGACAGTGCGGCGCTCCCTCAGTACCGCCCCTCTGACACTCCCTCAGTACCGCCCCTCCGACAGTGCGGCACTCCCTCAGTACCGCCCCTCCAACAATGCCGTGCTCCCTCAGTACTGCCCCTCCGACAGTGCGGCGCTCCCTCAGTACTGCCCCTCCGATAGTGCGGCGCTCCCTCAGCACTGGCACTGGGAGCGTCGGCCTGGATTTTGTGCTCAAGTCTCTGGAGTGGGGCTCGAACTCATGACCTTCTGACTCCAAGGCGAGAGAGAGAGAGAGGGAGAGCGACCCACTGAGCCAGGGCTGAGCTGCGGAGATCGTCACATCAATAAACAGCTGCTCGAGATCCACACAAACAAGGCTGCCTTTCCACATGGGACACGGTGAGGCTGCAGGCAGTGTGCTTGGCAACTGATTAAAGGCACAGGCCCCACTGAAGGCTGATCCATCACTTGGCCATTAAAGTGTAGGCAGCTTGCAAAAGAAAACCAGCAAATACTTCCCTTTGTTATTGTGGGCTGGCGGAGTCCAGATAAGCCCACGGAATGAAGCCTTCCCCTTTTTGTTTCAACAACTCAGCTCTCCCTTTGTCAGCATGAAGTTCTCGAAATGCCGGCATTGGGAGGAAGAAACAGTTTCAGTCGGAGGCCGCAATGTCTCCCCACGCAACTACAGTCATTGCATTTCAAAGAGGTTCCCTGTCTGAAGAGCCTCCAAGCCCTTTAGTGACGCACGGGGTTAGATAGAGTAAAGCTCCCTCTACACTGTCCCATCAAACACTCCCAGGGCAGGTGCAGCACGGGTTATATACAGAGTAAAGCTCCCTCTACACTGTCCGCATCAAACACTCCCAGGGCAGGTACAGCACGGGTTAGATACAGAGTAAAGCTCCCTCTACACTGTCCCATCAAACACTCCCAGGGCAGGTGCAGCACGGGTTATATACAGAGTAAAGCTCCCTCTACACTGTCCCATCAAACACTCCCAGGGCAGGTACAGCACGGGTTAGATACAGAGTAAAGCTCCCTCTACACTGTCCCATCAAACACTCCCAGGGCAGTTACAGCACGGGGTCAGGTACAGAGTAAAGCTCCCTCTACACTGACCCATCAAACACTCCCAGGGCAGGTACAGCGCAGGTTAGATACAGAGTAAAGCTCCCTCTACACTGTCCCATCAAACACTCCCAGGGCAGGTACAGCACGGGTTAGATACAGAGTAAAGCTCCTTCTATACTGTCCCATCAACACTCCCAGGGCAGGTACAGCACGGGTTAGATACAGAGTAAAGCTCCCTCTACACTGTCCCATCAAACACTCCCAGGGCAGGTACAGCACAGGTTAGATACAGAGTAAAGCTCCCTCTACACTGTCCCATCAAACACTCCCAGGGCAGGTACAGCACGGGTTAGATACAGAGTAAAGCTCCCTCTACACTGTCCCATCCACATTCCCAGGGCAGTAACAGCACGGGTGAGATACAGAGTAAAGCTCCCTCTACACTGTCCCGTCAAACACTCCCAGGTCAGATACAGCACGGGTTAGATACAGAGTAAAGCTCCCTCGACACTGTCCCCATCAAACACTCCCAGGGCAGGTACAGCATGGGTTAGATACAGAGTAAAGCTCCCTCTACAATGTCATATCAAACACTCCCAGGGCAGGTACAGCACGGGTTAGATACAGAGTAACGCTCCCTCTACACTGTCCCAGCAAACACTCCCAGGGCAGGTACAGCACGGGGTTAGATACAGAGTAAAACTCCCTCTACACTGTCCCCATCAAACACTCCCAGGGCAGGTACAGCACGGGTTAGATACAGAGTAAAGCTCCCTCTACACTGCCCCATCAAACACTCCCAGGGCAGGTACAGCACGGGTTAGATACAGAGTAAAGCTCCCTCTACACTGTCCCATCAAACACTCCCAGGGCAGATACAGCACGGGTTAGATCCAGAGTAAAGCTCCCTCTACACTGTCCCCATCAAACACTCCCAGGGCAGGTACAGCATGGGTTAGATACAGAGTAAAACTCCCTCTACACTGTCCCCATCAAACACTGCTAGGGCAGGTACAGCACAGGTTAGATACAGAGTGAAGCTCCCTCTACACTGTCCCATCAAACACTCCCAGGGCAGGTACAGCACGGGTTAGATACAGAGTAAAGCTCCCTCTACACTGTCCCATCAAACACTCCCAGGGCAGATACAGCATGGGTTAGATCTAGAGTAAAGCTCCCTCTACACTGTCCCCATCAAACACTCCCAGGGCAGGTACAGCACGGGTTAGATACAGAGTAAAGCTCCCTCTACACTGCCCCATCAAACACTCCCAGGGCAGGTACAGCACGGGTTAGATACAGAGTAAAGCTCCCTCTGCACTGTCCCATCAAACACTCCCAGGGCAGGTACAGCACGGGGTTAGATACAGAGTAAAGCTCCCTCTACACTGTCCCCATCAAACACTCCCAGGGCAGGTACAGCATGGGTTAGATACAGAGTAAAGCTCCCTCTACACTGTCCCATCAAACACTCCCAGGGCAGGTACAGCACGGGTTAGATACAGAGTAAAGCTCCCTCGACACTGTCCCATCAAACACTCCCAGGGCAGGTACAGCACGGGTTAGATACAGAGTAAAGCTCCCTCTACACTGTCCCCATCAAACACTCCCAGGGCAGGTACAGCATGGGTTAGATACAGAGTAAAGCTCCCTCTACACTGTCCCATCAAACACTCCCAGGGCAGGTACAGCACGGGTTAGATACAGAGTAAAGCTCCCTCTACACTGTCCCCATCAAACATTCCCAGGGCAGGTACAGCATGGGTTAGATACAGAGTAAAGCTCCCTCTACACTGTCCCATCAAACACTCCCAGGGCAGGTACAGCACGGGTTAGATACAGAGTAAAGCTCCCTCTACACTGCCCCATCAAACACTCCCAGGGCAGGTACAGCACGGGTTAGATACAGAGTAAAGCTCCCTCTACACTGTCCCATCAAACACTCCCAGGGCAGATACAGCACGGGTTAGATCCAGAGTAAAGCTCCCTCTACACTGTCCCCATCAAACACTCCCAGGGCAGGTACAGCATGGGTTAGATACAGAGTAAAACTCCCTCTACACTGTCCCCATCAAACACTGCTAGGGCAGGTACAGCACAGGTTAGATACAGAGTGAAGCTCCCTCTACACTGTCCCATCAAACACTCCCAGGGCAGGTACAGCACGGGTTAGATACAGAGTAAAGCTCCCTCTACACTGTCCCATCAAACACTCCCAGGGCAGATACAGCACGGGCTAGATCTAGAGTAAAGCTCCCTCTACACTGTCCCCATCAAACACTCCCAGGGCAGGTACAGCACGGGTTAGATACAGAGTAAAGCTCCCTCTACACTGCCCCATCAAACACTCCCAGGGCAGGTACAGCACGGGTTAGATACAGAGTAAAGCTCCCTCTGCACTGTCCCATCAAACACTCCCAGGGCAGGTACAGCACGGGGTTAGATACAGAGTAAAGCTCCCTCTACACTGCCCCATCAAACACTCCCAGGGCAGGTACAGCACGGGTTAGATACAGAGTAAAGCTCCCTCTGCACTGTCCCATCAAACACTCCCAGGGCAGGTACAGCACGGGGTTAGATACAGAGTAAAGCTCCCTCTACACTGTCCCCATCAAACACTCCCAGGGCAGGTACAGCATGGGTTAGATACAGAGTAAAGCTCCCTCTACACTGTCCCATCAAACACTCCCAGGGCAGGTACAGCACGGGTTAGATACAGAGTAAAGCTCCCTCTACACTGCCCCATCAAACACTCCCAGGGCAGGTACAGCACGGGTTAGATACAGAGTAAAGCTCCCTCTGCACTGTCCCATCAAACACTCCCAGGGCAGGTACAGCACGGGGTTAGATACAGAGTAAAGCTCCCTCTACACTGTCCCCATCAAACACTCCCAGGGCAGGTACAGCATGGGTTAGATACAGAGTAAAGCTCCCTCTACACTGTCCCATCAAACACTCCCAGGGCAGGTACAGCACGGGTTAGATACAGAGTAAAGCTCCCTCGACACTGTCCCATCAAACACTCCCAGGGCAGGTACAGCACGGGGTTAGATACAGAGTAAAGCTCCCTCTACACTGTCCCATCAAACACTCCCAGGGCAGGTACAGCACGGGTTAGATACAGAGTAAAGCTCCCTCTACACTGTCCCCATCAAACACTCCCAGGGCAGGTACAGCATGGGTTAGATACAGAGTAAAGCTCCCTCTACACTGTCCCATCAAACACTCCCAGGGCAGGTACAGCACGGGTTAGATACAGAGTAAAGCTCCCTCTACACTGTCCCCATCAAACATTCCCAGGGCAGGTACAGCATGGGTTAGATACAGAGTAAAGACCCCTCTGCACTGCCCCATCAATCAGATCTGTGCGCTTTTCCAATTCTGGCCTCTCGCGCATCCCCCGATTACCATCGCTCCACCATTGGCGGCCGTGCCTTCAGCCGCCTGGGCCCCGAGCTCTGTAATTCCCTCCCTAAACCTCTCCGCCTCTCTCTCCTCCTTTAAGACGCTCCTTAAAACCGACCTCTTTGACCAAGCTTTTGGTCACCTGTCCTAATATCTCCTTATGTGGCTCGGTGTCAAATTTTGCCTGATAATCGTTCCTGTGAGGGGCCTTGGGACGTTTTACTACGTTAAAGGCGCTGTATATTGTTCATATAGCGCCTGATGACGCCCATCCCGGAGGTCACATATGATGAATTGCTTGGTGCTGTCATGCTGGTGTACTGGTGCAGTTAGTGGATTGGTCAATCAGAGAAGCTGAGTTCAAATCCCACCCTGGCCGTTCGGGAATTTAAATTCAGTTTAAAACAAATCTGGAAAGACTCATGTTTCTCCAGCACCTTTCACGACCTCCGGACGTCCCTGAGCGCTTTACAGCCAATGAAGTACTGTCGCAGTGCAGTGACTGGGAAACACGAAGCTGATCGCAGTGCACGTGACCCCGAAGCTGTTGAATTCTCGTAAAATCCCCAACTGGTTCACTAATGTCCCGAATGGCTTTGGTCAGACCACACGTGGAGAGCGGTGTACAGTTGTGGTCTCCTTGTTCGAGGAAGGAGAGACTTGCATTGGAGGCAGTTCAGAGAAGGTTCACGAGGTTGATTCCTGATCTGAAGCGGTTTGTCTTATGAGGAAAGGTTGAGCAGGTTGGGCCTATACTCATTGGAGTTTAGAAGAATGTGAGGTGATCTTATTGAAACATATAAGATTCTGAGGGGGCTCGACAGGGTAGATGCAGAGAGGATGTTTCCCCTCGTGGGGAAATCTAGAACTAGGGGGCATAGTTTCAGAATAAGGGAGCACCCTTTTAAATCGGACATGAGGAAGAATTTCTTCTCAGAGGGTCGTGAATCTTTGGAATTCTCTACCCCAGAGAACTGTGGATGCTCAGTCATTGAATATATTTATGATGTGGAGATGCCGGTGTTGGACTGGGGTGGACAAATGTGAGAAGTCGCACAACACCAGGTTATAGTCCAACAGCTTTATTTGAAATCACAAGCTTTCGGAGCGGCTGCTCCTTCGTCAGGTGAAGTGAAGAGATACATATAGGCACAGCATATATAGTCAGAGAACACGGCCAGATGATTATAGTTAATCTTTCTGACTGACCTGTTTGGACACCATCCACACCTTTGATTGCCGTGATTATCTCTCTGCCGAGGTGTGATAAAGGACAGTTAGAAAGATTAACTGTAATCACCTGGCAGTGTTCTCTGACTATATATGCTGTGCCTATATGCATCTCTTCACTTCACCTGATGAAGGAGCAGTGCTCCGAAAGCTTGTGATTTCAAATAAAGCTGTTGGACTATAATCTGGTGTTGTGCGACTTCTCACGAATATATTCAAGGCTGAGATAGACAGATTTTTGAACGATAAGGGAGTCGAGGGTTCTGGGGAGCGGGCAGGGAAGTGGAGTTGAGGCCAAGATCAGATCAGACATGATCTTATTGAATGGCGGAGCAAGCTCGAGGGGCCGAATGGCCTCCTCCTGCTCCTACGTCTTATGTTCTTATTATCTCCCTGTAGGGAAGGAGCCCTGTCGTCCTTACCCGGTCTGGGGCCTACTCGTGACTCCAGCCCCCGCACCAAACATGGTTGACCCTGAATGGCTCCCCTTCCGAAGCCGGCCCAGCGAGCCACATGGCCGCGTCAAACCCGCTATGGGGGGGGGGGGAAAAAAGCCGCTTGGCTTCGAGGCAGACCGCCGGAAGTGCGGCCTCGGCGTGAAGCGGCCCTCTGTTGACCCTGCGAAAGGGGCCTCCTCGCCAACCCTGTGGGATTCAGGTTGCCAACTCTGGTCGGGTGCGTTCCTAGAGTTGTCACCACACAACCTTTCACCCCACCCTGTCAAACAGGCCATCCCCCCCGACAGCGCAACCCCCCAACCCCTCCTCTCCCCCCCACAACTCCAATACTTTCATAACTGTTAATCAAAAGTCATCAAGCAAAAAAAAAAACAATTTTATTGAACGCCCCCTCCACCACCCCCCACCGATTAATTTTCGCTTTTGTTCGCAAGCCAGTGTCCGGGAGATTAATCTCCAATCCCTGGAGATTCCAGGTCGATCCTCCCAGGATTGGCAACCCCGATGTGATGTGTAGGCCCAACTCCTCCCAGCGGGAGTTTAACTGGGCCCCGCACCTCAGGAAGGGCCTATTGTCCTCGGAGGGGGAGCAGCGCAGATTGACCGGAATGACACCGGGGGGGCTAAAAGGGTTAAATTACGAGGACATGCCGCACAGACCGGGCTTGTATTCCCTCGAGTGTCGAAGATTAAGCGGCGATCTAATCGAGGTGTTTAAAGGAGTTGATCGGGGAGAGAGAGAGAGAAACTATTTGCTCTGGTGGGGGGAGTCCAGAACAAGGGGGCAGAACCTTCAAATTAGAGCCAGGCCGTTCAGGGGTGATGTCAGGAAGCACTTCTTCACACAAAGGGTGGTGGAAATCTGGAACTCTCTCCCCCAAAAAGCTCTTGAGGCCGGGGGTCAATTGGAAATGTCAAAATGGAGATTGATAGATTCTTGAAACAACAACAGAAAATGCTGGAAAAACTCAGCAGGCCAGGCAACATCCGTGCAGAGAGAAACAGAGTTACCGTTTCAGGTCGAAACCCTTCGTCAGAACTGAGAAAAGAGCAGGAAATGAAACAGATGAAAATGCAAGGGGGGGGGGGGGGGAGGCTGGGGGGGATAACTATGGTAAGTAGAGACATTAAGAGATGCTTGTTGGGTAAGGGTATTGAGGGTTAGGGTAGATGGAGTTAGGATACAGATCAGCCGTGATCTGATTGAATGGAGGGACGGGCTCGAGGGGCTGAACGGCCTCCTCCTGTCCCTGTGATCTCGGGAGGGGAAAAATAGGGCTTCCTAATCCGTGGCGTTTTGCGATAAGTAATAGCTGGTAAACAGGAGGCTGTGGAAAGCACCGCGCGGAGCTGTTTACGATACGGTTGGTAAATGAGGAGAGAGCGTGATTGGGCAATCGATGTTTTGCAGCTATTTTTGCAACTCAGTGGTTCCAGCAATTCCCGCTGCAATTAGCACCGCCTGAGTGTAAAACAAACACTGCCCTCGGTGGAGCCAACACCCCCATCGCCACAACCTGCCTGACAATCTCTACACCATCAGGGTCGGTGCCAACTGAGTATCTCACTGGGTATCTCTCTTGTCTCTGAGTCAGAAGGTCATGGGTTCAAGTCCCCACTCCAGAGACTCGAGCACAAAATCCAGGCCGACACTCCCAGTGCCAGTGCTGAGGGAGCGCCGCACTGTCGGAGGGGCAGTACTGAGGGAGCGCTGCACTGTCGGAGGGGCAGTACTGAGGGAGCGCTGCACTGTATAATTTCCCTACCACTGATGTTAGGCTCACTGGCCTGTAATTCCCTGGTTTATCCCTACTACCCTTCTTGAATAATGGTACTACGTTAGCTGTCCTCCAGCCCTCTGGCACCTCTCCTGAGGCCAGAGAGGTTCTGAAAATTTGTGTCAGAGCCCCTGCAATCTCCTCCCTTGCCCCACACAAGTTAAACCAAGGCCCCGTCTGCCCTCTCAGGTGGACGTAAAAGATCCCACGGCCACTATTGAAAGAAGAGCAGGGGGGAGTTCTCCCCAGTGTCCTGGGGTCAGTATTTATCCCTCAACCAACATCACTAAAAACAGACGATCCGGTCATTATCACATTGCTGTTGGTGGGAGCTTGCTGTGCGCAAATTGGCTGCCGCGTTTCCCACATTACAACAGTGACCACACTTCAAAAAAAGTACTTCATTGGCTGTGAAGCGCTTTGGGACGTCCTGAGGTGGTGAAAGGCGCTGGAGAAATGCGAATCTTTCTGTTCCTGTCTGTCGTTCTTCATCTGATCTGTCGAAAATATTGTTTTGTTTCGACGCAACCAGTACAGTCTTGTTGTTTGGTCAGTATTGCCAACCCCCCGCCCAGCCCCTGCCTCTCTCTCTCTCTCTCGTGCTGAAGCGCTGTCTCCGAGGAAGCTCGGGTGACATTCTTCACATTCTTTCCAAGTCCCGCGTTCCTTCCAAGTCACAAAGGCAGGGCTGTTCAGCGACGCTCGTCTCTCGCCCCGGTCAGTGAGCTGGCAATTCTCCGCCCGCTGCTGAACTGTCGCCGCCAGTCGCCTCGCTGGCATGCCGCGAATTCTTCGCGTGCCCCTCGCTGTGACGGCGGCCAGTGTGGGCCGTGGCTCGGTGGGCAGCGCTCTCTCTCTCTCGCCTCTGAGTCAGAAGGTGGTGGGTTCGAGTCCCACTCCAGAGACTCGAGCACAAAAATCCAGGCCGACATTCCCAGTGCAGTACTGAGGGAGCGCCGCACTGTCGGAGGGGCGGTACTGAGGGAATGCTGCACTGTCGGAGGGGCAGTACTGAGGGAGCGCCGCACTGTCGGAGGGGCAGTACTGAGGGATCGCCGCACTGTCGGAGGGGCAGTACTGAGGGAGCGCCGCACTGTCGGAGGGGCGGTACTGAGGGAGCGCCGCACTGTCGGAGGGTCTGTACTGAGGGAGCGCCGCACTGTCGGAGGGGCAGTACTGAGGGAACGCCGCACTGTCGGAGGGGCGGTACTGAGGGAGCGCCGCACTGTCGGAGGGGCAGTACTGAGGGAGCGCCGCACTGTCGGAGGGGCGGTACTGAGGGAGCGCCGCACTGTCGGAGGGGCGGTACTGAGGGAGCACCGCACTGTCGGAGGGGCAGTACTGAGGGAGCGCCGCACTGTCGGAGGGGCAGTACTGAGGGAGCGCCGCACTGTCGGAGGGGCAGTACTGAGGGAGCGCCGCACCGTCGGAGGGGCAGTACTGACGGAGCGCCGCACTGTCGGAGGTGCCGTCTTTTGGTTGAGACGTTAAACCGAGACCCCGTCTGCCCTCTCAGGTGGATGTAAAAGATCCCACGGCCACTATTGGAAGAAGAGCAGGGGGGAGTTCTCCCCAGTGTCCTGGGGCCAATATTTATCCCTCAACCAACATCACTAAAAACAGATGATCCGGTCATTATCACATTGCAGTTTGTGGGAGCTTGCTGTGCGCAAATTGGCTGCTGCGTTTCTTACATTACAACATTGACAACACTTCAAAAAAAGTACTTCATTGTCTGTAAAGCGCTTTGGGACGACCTGAGGTGGTGAAAGACGCCATAAAAAGTCTTTCTTTAGAGTGTGAGAATTGAGAGATGGTCGCTTAATTGGCGAATCAATTAAGCAACTGGTTAGAGCAGGCTGGGAGAGGCGGTGTGGAAGCTGGAGTTTGTGAGCAGGCAGGGAGCGGCTGCATGTGTAACAAATATTGTTGTTTTGTCCGGATCATTGATGTGGGACTGTGAGGAACCAGCATCATGAGAACATCACATGGTGTCAGAGGAACTCTCTGGGAAAAGGGAGAGTGGAGGTGGAGAATAACAGTGAGTAACAGAGAGAGTGGAGCCTGAAACAGAGCAGCACACACACACACACACACACACTCACACTCACACACACTCACACACACACACTCACACTCACACACACTCACACACACACTCACAAACACTGACACACACACACACACACACACTGACACACACACACTCACACTCACACTCACACACACACACACACTCACACACACTCATGTACACACTCACCTGTGCATGCACATCTGTGAATTATTAGTGCAGTAATGTTAAATCCTGAGGGGGACCAAGGGCGTGGTGAATTAGTGAAAAAGGGAGAGGTAGGAGAACCAAAAAAATGGGAGAGGTGCGAATTCTGAAGGGCCAGGTGTGCTGTTGAAACCGGTTTGAGAATGAGCAGAAAGGTAAAGTTTGAAGTTTCTGATGTCAGTCTTTAGAGCCGAGAGGCCTGAGGGAAAGATGAGGGCCTGCTCCTGACACCAGGATTGGCACAAAGAAAGACTCGCATTTCTCCGGCGCCTTTCACCACCTCAGGACGTCCCAAAGCGCTTCACAGCCAATGAAGTACATTTTTTGAAGTGTGGTCACTGTTGTAATGTGGGAAACGCAGCAGCCAATTTGCGCACAGCAAGCTCCCACAAACAGCGATGTGATAATGACCGGATCATCTGTTTTTAGTGATGTTGGTTGAGGGATAAATATTAGCCCCAGGACACCGGGGAGAACTCCCCCCTGCTCTTCTTCCAATAGTGGCCGTGGGATCTTTTACATCCACCTGAGAGAGCAGACGGGGCCTCGGTTTAACGTCTCATCCGAAAGACGGCCCCTCCGACAGTGCGGCGCTCCCTCAGTACTGCCCCTCCGACAGTGCGGCGCTCCCTCAGTACTGCCCCTCCGACAGTGCGGCACTCCCTCAGTACTGCCCCTCCGACAGTGCGGCGCTCCCTCAGTACTGCCCCTCCGACAGTGCGGCGCTCCCTCAGTACCGCCCCTCCGACAGTGCGGCGCTCCCTCAGTACTGCCCCTCTGACAGTGCGGCGCTCTCTCAATACTGCCCCTCCGACAGTGCGGCGCTCCCTCAGTACTGCCCCTCCAACAGTGCGGCGCTCCCTCAGTACCGCCCCTCCGACAGTGCGGCGCTCCCTCAGTACTGCCCCTCTGACAGTGCGGCGCTCTCTCAATACTGCCCCTCCGACAGTGCGGCGCTCCCTCAGTACTGCCCCTCTGACAGTGCGGCGCTCTCTCAATACTGCCCCTCCGACAGTGCGGCGCTCTCTCAGTACCGCCCCTCCGACAGTGCGGCGCTCTCTCAGTACCACCCCTCCGACAGTGCGGCGCTACCTCAGTACCGCCCCTCCAACAGTGCGGCGCTCCCTCAGTACCGCCCCTCCGACAGTGCGGCGCTCCCTCAGTACCGCCCCTCCGACAGTGCGGCGCTCCCTCAGTACTGCCCCTCTGACAGTGCGGCGCCCCCTCAGTACCGCCCCTCCGACAGTGCAGCGCTCCCTCAGTACCGCCCCTCCGACATTGCGGCGCTCCCTCAGTACCGCCCCTCCGACATTGCGGCGCTCCCTCAGTACCGCCCCTCCGACAGTGCGGCGCTCCCTCAGTACCGCCCCACCGACAGTGCGGCGCTCCCTCGGTACTGCCCCTCCGACAGTGCGGCGCTCCCTCAGTACTGCCCCTCCGACAGTGCGGCGCTCCCTCAGTACTGGCACTGGGAGTGTCGGCCTGGATTTTGTGCTCGAGTCTCTGGAGTGGGACTTGAACCCACGACCTTCTCACTCAGAGTCGAGTGAGAGAGAGCGACCCACTGAGCCCGGGCAGACAGTAGTCATAACACAGCAATTTATTATCGGGAAAGACTGTGACTCTCTGCGGCAGGTTGGGAAGAGGAGCTGGGTTCGAGTTCGGATTGGAATTCAGAATAATGTTTGGGTTAGGATTAGGATCGGGGCTCGGGTTAAGCTTAATGTCAGGATTGAGTTTGGAGATTCAGGTTGAAGTTAAGGTCAGGATTGGAGTTCGAGTTGGGGTTCGGGTTAGCATTGGGATTGAAGCTCAGATTAAGGATGGCTTAGTGTTAGCATTATGGATTGGAGGTAAGATTAGAGCGGGGGTTAGGATGGGGATTGGGGTTCGGACTGGGGCTGAGGGAGCTGCATGATCGGTTGTGCAGAGATCTGATCAAAGCGGGGAGAGATATGTGACGTGAATCTTGTCATTCATGTGGTAATGACTTATGAAATAATACTGGGCGGCCTGCTGGTGGCGCTGTCCAGGGAGAGTATAAATACTCGGGCATGGGCCCAGCTTGCTCCGGACATTCTTCAACAGGAACCAGCGAAGGACAACTAGATCTCCATGTTGAAAAACAGTTGATTAAAGCTTTGTTTAACGCTTAGACCAAGTGCCTAGTAGTTTTCTTACGTCAACCTCGATCAGGTCACCCCTCAGCCTTCTCTTCTCTCGAGAAAAGAGCCCCAGCCTCTTCAATCCTTTCCCGATAGGAATAGTAGTTTTCTTATGTCAATATGCGCAGAGGAATTATCCGTCCTCGGCCTGCGGAGTTGAGGACTGAAAGATAAGCCTCTCCTGGCCAAGAGGTGGACTGCTATTAAGGTTATTAGTGATACCCGCCCTGCTGTATGCCTCAGAGACATGGACCATGTACAGCAGGCACCTCAAAGCACTGGAGAGGTACCACCAACGCTGCCTCCGCAAGACCCTGCAAATCCATTGGCAGGATAGGCGCACCAACGTCAGTGTTCTCGCTCAGGCCAACATCCCCAGCATCGAAGCTTTGACCACGCTCGATCAGCTCCGATGGACGGGCCACATCGCCCGCACGCCCGATACGAGACTCCCAAAACAAGCGCTCTACTCGGAGCTCCGACACGGCAAGAGAGCCCCAGGTGGGCAGAGGAAACGCTTCAAGGACACCCTCAAAGCCTCCTTGAAAAAGTGTAACATCCCCACTGACACCTGGGAATCCCCGGCCCAAGACCGCACAAAGTGGAGGAGAAGCATCCGGGAAGGCGCCGAACACCTCAAGTCTCTTCGCCGGGAGCAAGCGGAAGCCAAGCGCAAGGAGCGGAAGGAGTGCACGTCAACCCAAGCACCCCACCCCGCCCGCCCCTTCAACCACCGTCTGCCCCACCTGTGACAGAGACTGTCGGTCCCGCATTGGACTCATCAGTCACCTGAGAACTAATTTTTAGTGTGGAAGCAACTCATCCTTGGTTCCGAGGGACTGCCTAAGAAGAAGGAGACAACAAAATCAAAACACCGCGGAGGCTGGAGATCTGAACTCGAAACAGGAAACTGCTGGGAACGTTCAGCGGGGTCAGGCAGCATCTGTGGAGAGAGAAACAGAGTGAACGTTTCCAATCGGCGACCCTTCGTCAGAACTGGAAGGCAGGAGAGATTAAGGGGGAGAAATTCAGTATCGCCCCATTTGGGGTGCAATTATCGGCTGGGCGCAAAGATTAGCGCCTGGCGCTAATTATCACCTCCGACTGCAAACTTGTCTTCTATCGCCCCTGGAGGTGATTGGAGCGCTAAATCAGGCGCTTCACACCTGTCTTAAGGCGCAAAGGCCGAGGAGCGAGGTGCTACCTCAGAGCGCTGGCGAAGCTCATGTGATGTCAGTCAGCAATGGAACACACACACAATGGCACGGGCCAGTTCTTAAAGGGGATGGTTAATCTTGCTTTCCATCCACACCCTGCTCATTGCAGCCTTGAATCTCGGCCTGGAGAGACCTGTACATCAAATCTGCTGGAAAGAACAATGGAGAGTACCAGGGAAAGAGCTTAGAGTGCAGCCCCCACAGTCTCTTCTAAATCGATACAAGGAATGGCAAATCAAAATGAACCTGCAAAGTACTGCTCAGTACCCAAAACTCCTTCACACAGCGTTGAATCTCTCCAGAAGTCTGTCTCTCTCTCTCTCTCAGAATGCGTGGTTCAAAAATGGCACCAACGATAAAAGGCAGGAAGCGGTCGCCTTTAAATAACGCTCCCCCAGTCCCTTCATGACTGCAAAACGCTCCCCTCAACCTGTCGTTGCTAGCGTCAGGTAAGGCAGGGGGCGCCACTCAATATCCGCTCCGGGGCGATACCGGGGCGTTGCGCACTCGAGTGACGTCACGATCTGCCGGCGCAGGAGATCGTGGCGGTAGTGTTTAGCGCCGCCGCAAAATGTCCAGTTAATATCGCGAGCGGTGCAAACATTGCCGCGCCTGGGCGCTGGAAGCTTTGCGCCCCATTAGCGCCCTCTCAAGGCGCTAACGGGAGGCGCAACCAACTGAATTTTTCCCCCTAAATGACAAAAGGGATGATGGTGCAAGGCAAAAGGAGATGGTAACGGGACGAGTAAAGAAACAAAAGATGGCTCTAGAAGAGGTGTAAATGGCAATGGCAGAAACATCAACAGCTGCCATATGAAAAAATAGGGGCCGAGGATTACATAGGATACAAGACACAGAAACAGGCCATTCGGCCCAACCAGTCCATGCCGGAGTTTATGCTCCACTCGAGCCTCCTCCCATCGTTCCTCATCTAACTCTATCAGCATAACCCTCTATTTCACTTCTCCCTCATGTGTTTGTCTAGTTTCCCCTTAAATGCGTCTATGCTCTTCGCCTCAACCACTCCCTGTGGTAGCGAGTTCCACATTCTCACCGCACTCTGGGTAAAGAAGTTTCTCCTGAATTCCCCATTGGATTTTTTGGTGACTCTCTTCCATCGCTGGGAGTTTTACTCTCCTCCCCACAAGTGGAAACGTTCTCTCTCTGCGCCCACTTGGTGTCAAAACTTTTCAGAATTTTACAGACCTCTATTAGGTCACCCCCTCGGCCTTTTTTTCAAGAGAAAAGAGACCCAGCCTGTTCAGCTGAAATTGTTGAACTCTATTGTTGAGTCCAGAAGGCTGTAAAGTGCCTGATCGGAAGATGAGGTGCTGTTCCTCGAGCTTACGCTGAGCTTCCGTGGGACAATGCACGAGGCTGAGGTCAGAGAGGTCAGAGTGGGAGTGGAGATAGTGCAGGAAAGTGGAGTTGAGGTAGAAGATCAGCCATGATCTTATTTTTTTTTAATTCGTTTTTATGGGATGTGGCAAGACCAGCATTTATTGCCCATCCCCTAATTGCCCTTGAGAAGGTGGTGGTGAGCCTCCTTCTTGAACCGCTGCAGTCCGTGTGGTGAAGGTGCTCCCACAGTGCTGTTAAGGGAGGGAGTTCCAGGATTTTGACCCAGCGACGATGAAGGAACGGCCCGATATATTTCCAAGTCAGGATGGTGTGTGTGACTTGGATGGGGAACTTGGAGGTGGTGGTGTTCCCATGCGCCTGCTGCCCTTGTCCTTCTAGGTGGAAGAGGTCGCGGGTTTGGGAGGTGCTGCCGAAGAAGCCTTGGCGAGTTGCTGCAGTGCATCTTGTCGATGGTGCACACTGCAGCCACGGTACGCCGGTGGTGGAGGGAGTGAATGTTTAAGGTGGTGGATGGGGTGCCAATCAAGCGGGCTGCTTTGTCCTGGTTGGTGTCGAGCTTCTTGAGTGTTGTTGGAGCTGCACTCATCCAGGCAAGTGGAGAGTATTCCATCACACTCCTTACTTGTGCCTTGTAGATGGTGGCAAGGCTTTGGGGAGTCAGGAGGTGAGACACTCGCCGCAGAATACCCAGCTTCTGACCTGCTCTTGTTGCCACTGTATTTATGTGGCTGGTCCAGTTAAGTTTCTGGTCAACGGTGACCCCCCAGGGGGAGCAGGCTCGAGATGCCAAAAGGCCAATTCCTGCTCCTATTTCTTATATTCTTATGGAGCGGAGAATTGAGAGCAGCAGGCGGCCGAGAGCTCGGGGTCACACTTACGGACTGAACGGAGGCGTTCCGCAAAAATGTAGGGGAGAGCTAATTTGAGCTGTTACTCTCTCCTCTTAAACCCTGAGGTTGTTCTGCGATCGAGGACGAGGCCCCTTCGCCGAGGCTTTCTCGGTCACCAGAGTTGAAGGCCTGTCTCGTTGGAGCGTGGCCCTGACCTTCGACCCAGTGTCGGCCTACCAGACCAGGCTAGGAAGTGGCTGTTAATTAAGCTGAGGCCAAGGTTTATTAATCTTCGGGTAAACAGTCAAGGCGGCCAAGTGATCATTTGCATGAGTAAATTGTCAATTAACATTTTTAATTTCATTTTTTATGGCTGTTACGTCCCAGGCAGATCCAGCAAATTCAGGCAGAAATTTCCCTCTCTCTTTCTTAACCCTTCATTGCCATTCAGGCACTGTCAGCCTTGGCTCAGTGGGTAGCACTCTCTCTCTCTCTCTCTCTCGCCTCTGAGTCAGAAGGTTGTGGGTTCGAGCCCCACTCCAGAGACTCGAGCACGTAATTCAGGCCGACAATCCAGGGCAGTACTGAGGGAGCGCCGCACTGTCGGAGGGGCAGTACTGAGGGAGCGCCGCACTGTCGGAGGGGCAGTACTGAGGGAGCGCCGCACTGTCGGAGGGGCAGTACTGAGGGAGCGCCGCACTGTCGGAGGGGCAGTGCTGAGGGAGCGCCGCACTGTCGGAGGGGCAGTGCTGAGGGCGCGCCGCACTGTCGGAGGGGCGGTACTGAGGGAGCGCCGCACTGTCGGAGGGGCAGTACTGAGGGAGCGCCGCACTGTCGGAGGGGCAGTACTGAGGGAGCGCCGCACTGTCGGAGGGGCAGTACTGAGGGAGCGCCGCACTGTCGGAGGGGCAGTACTGAGGGAGCGCCGCACTGTCGGAGGGGCGGTACTGAGGGAGCGCTGCACTGTGGGAGGGGCAGTACTGAGGGAGCGCTGCACTGTGGGAGGGGCAGTACTGAGGGAGCGCCGCACTGTGGGAGGGGCAGTACTGAGGGAGCGCCGCACTGTCGGAGGGGCAGTACTGAGGGAGCGCTGCACTGTCGGAGGGGCAGTACTGAGGCAGCGCCGCACTGTCGGAGGGGCAGTGCTGAGGGAGCGCCGTACTGTCGGAGGGGCAGTACTGCGGGAGCTCCGCACTGTCGGAGGGGCAGTACTGAGGGAGCGCCGCACTGTCGGAGGGGCGGTACTGAGGGAGCGCCACACTGTCGGAGGTGCCGTCTTTCAGATGAGACGTTAAACAGAGGCCCCGTCTGCTCTCTCAGGTGGGGGTAAAAGATCCCACGGCCTCTATTGGAAGAAGAGCAGGGTGAGTTCTACCAGCTGTCCTGGGGCCAATATTTATCCCTCAACCAACATCACTAAAAACAGATGACCTGGTCATTATCACATTGCTGTTTGTGGGAGCTTGCTGTGCGCCAATTCGCTGCCGCATTTCCTACATTACAACAGTGACCGCACTTCAAAAAAGTACTTCATTGGGTGTGAAGCGCTTTGGGACGTCCTGAGGTGGTGAAAGGCGCCGGAGAGCAGGAGAGGAAAGCTCCGAGGGGAACTGATCTCGGGTTCGAGTGTGACAGGAGTGGCGACGCTCGATGTTCTCCTGAGGCGAGATGGCGGGACCGCACTGTCGGACAACGGGCACTCACTGACCCCACCGCAGGGAGTTAGGGCCCGGATTCGCCGGCGAGGGAGACGGGGCTGATCACGCAACGACCTTCGGGCCACATGTCTGAATCGACACAAATTCTTCAGCAATCTGTTAGCGTGGGTTGGCGGGAAATTAACAGATTTTATTTTAGTGAACCAGAGACAGCAGTCAAAAGGAAGTGTGAAAATACCGTTACCAGACGCAATAAATTCAACAATAATTGGATCAAACTGTTGCATTAACAGCAGCTTCACTGATAAAGACAGACTCGCATTTCTCCAGCGCCTTTCACCACCTCAGGACGTCCCAAAGCGCTTCACAGCCAATGAAGTACTTTTTAAAGTGTGGTCACTGTTGTAATGTGGGAAACGCGGCAGCCAATTTGCGCACAGCAAGCTCCCACAAACAGCAATGTGATAATGACCGGATCATCTGTTTTTAGTGATGTTGGTTGAGGGATAAATATCGGCCCCAGGACACCGGGGTGAACTCCCCCTGCTCTTCTTCCAATAGTGGCCGTGGGATCTTTTACGCCAACCTGAGAGAGCAGACGGGGCCTCGGTTTAACGTCTCATCCGAAAGACGGCACCTCCGACAGTGCGGCGCTCCCTCAGTACTGCCCCTCCGACAGTGCGGCGCTCCCTCAGTACCGCCCCTCCGACAGTGCGGCGCTCCCTCAGTACAGCCCCTCCGACAGTGCGGCGCACCCTCAGTACCACCCTCCGACAGGGCGGCGCGCCCTCAGTACCAAACTCCGACAGTGCGGCGCTCCCTCAGTACCGCCCCTCCGACAGTGCGGCACGCCCTCAGTACCGCCCCTCCGACAGTGCGGCGCTCCCTCAGTACTGCCTCTCCGACAGTGTTGCGCTCCCTCAGTACTGCCCCTCCGACAGTGCGGTGCTCCCTCAGTACTGCCCCTCCGGTAGTGCGGTGCTCCCTCAGTACTGCCCCACCGAGAGTGCGGCGCTCCCTCAGTACCGCCTCTCCGACAGTGCGGAGCTCCCTCAGTACAGCCCCTCCTACAGTGCGGTGCTCCCTCAGTACCGCCTCTCCGACAGTGCGGCGCTCCCTCAGTACTGCCTCTCCGATAGTGCGGCGCTCCCTCAGTACTGCCTCTCTGACAGTGCGGCGCTCCCTCAGCACTGCCCCTCCGACAGTGCGGCGCTCCCTCAGTACTGTCCTTCCGCTAGTGCGGCGCTCCCTCAGTACTGCCCCTCCGAATGGGGCGCTCCCTCAGTACTGCCCCTCCGACAGTGCAGCGCTCCCTCAGTACTGCCCCTCCGACAGTGCGGCGCTCCCTCAGTACTGCCCCTCCGACAGTGCGGCGCTCCCTCAGTACCACCCCTCCGACAGTGCTGCGCTCCCTCAGTACCGCCCCTCCGACAGTGCGGCGCTCCCTCAGTACTGCCCCTCCTACAGTGCGGAGCTCCCTCAGTACTGCCCCTCCTACAGTGCAGGGCTCCATTAGTACCGCCCCTCCGACAGTGCAGGGCTCCCTCAGTACTGCCCCTCCTACAGTGCGGCGCTCCCTCAGTACCGCCCCTCCGACAGTGCGGCGCTACCTCAGTACCGCCCCTCCGACAGTGCAGGGCTCCCTCAGTACCGCCCCTCCGACAGTGCGGCGCTCCCTCAGTACCGCCCCACCGACAGTGCAGCGCTCCCTCAGTACCGCCCCTCCGACAGTGCGGCGCTCCCTCAGTACTGCCCCTCCGACAGTGCGGCGCTCCCTCAGTACTGCCCCTCCGACAGTGCGGCACTCCCTCAGTACTGCCTCTCCGACAGTGCGGCGCTCCCTCAGTACTGCCCCTCCGACAGTGCAGAGCTCCCTCAGTACTGCCCGCCGACAGTGCGGCGCTCCCTCAGTACCGCCCCTCCGACAGTGCGGCGCTCCCTCAGTAATGCCCCTCCGACAGTGCTGCCCTCCCTCAGTACCGCCCCTCCGACAGTGCGGCGCTCGCTCAGTACTGCCCCTCCTACAGTGCGGAGCTCCCTCAGTACTGCCCCTCCTACAGTGCAGGGCTCCATCAGTACCGCCCCTCCGACAGTGCGGCGCTACCTCAGTACCGCCCCTCCGACAGTGCAGGGCTCCCTCAGTACCGCCCCTCCAACAGTTCGGCGCTCCCTCAGTACCGCCCCACCGACAGTGCGGCGCTCCCTCAGTACCGCCCCTCCGACAGTGCGGCGCTCCCTCAGTACTGCAGCTCCGACAGTGCGGCGCTCCCTCAGTACTGCCCCTCCGACAGTGCGGCGCTCCGTCAGTACTGCCCCTCCGACAGAGCGGCGCTCCCTCAGTACTGCCCCTCCGACAGTGCGGCACTCCCTCAGTACTGCCTCTCCGACAGTGCGGCGCTCCCTCAGTACTGCCCCTCTGACAGTGCAGAGCTCCCTCAGTACTGCCCCGCCGACAGTGCGGCGCTCCCTCAGTACCGCCCCTCCGACAGTGCGGCGCTCCCTCAGTAATGCCCCTCCGACAGTGCTGCCCTCCCTCAGTACCGCCCCTCCGACACTGCTGCGCTCCCTCAGTACCGCCCCTCCGATAGTGCGGCGCTCCCTCAGTACTGCCTCTCCGACAGTGTCGCGCTCCCTCAGTACTGCCCCTCCGACAGTGCGGTGCTCCCTCAGTACTGCCCCTCCGGTAGTGCGGTGCTCCCTCAGTACTGCCCCACCGAGAGTGCGGCGCTCCCTCAGTACCGCCTCTCCGACAGTGCGGAGCTCCCTCAGTACTGCCCCTCCTACAGTGCGGTGCTCCCTCAGTACCGCCTCTCCGACAGTGCGGCGCTCCCTCAGTACTGCCTCTCCGATAGTGCGGCGCTCCCTCAGTACTGCCTCTCTGACAGTGCGGCGCTCCCTCAGCACTGCCCCTCCGACAGTGCGGCGCTCCCTCAGTACTGTCCCTCCGCTAGTGCGGCGCTCCCTCAGTACTGCCCCTCCGAATGGGGCGCTCCCTCAGTACTGCCCCTCCGACAGTGCAGCGCTCCCTCAGTACTGCCCCTCCGACAGTGCGGCGCTCCCTCAGTACTGCCCCTCCGACAGTGCGGCGCTCCCTCAGTACCGCCCCTCCGACAGTGCTGCGCTCCCTCAGTACCGCCCCTCCGACAGTGCGGCGCTCCCTCAGTACTGCCCCTCCTACAGTGCGGAGCTCCCTCAGTACTGCCCCTCCTACAGTGCAGGGCTCCATCAGTACCGCCCCTCCGACAGTGCGGCGCTACCTCAGTACCGCCCCTCCGACAGTGCAGGGCTCCCTCAGTACCGCCCCTCCGACAGTGCGGCGCTCCCTCAGTACCGCCCCACCGACAGTGCAGCGCTCCCTCAGTACCGCCCCTCCGACAGTGCGGCGCTCCCTCAGTACTGCAGCTCCGACAGTGCGGCGCTCCCTCAGTACTGCCCCTCCGACAGTGCGGCGCTCCCTCAGTACTGCCCCTCCGACAGTGCAGAGCTCCCTCAGTACTGCCCGCCGACAGTTCGGCGCTCCCTCAGTACCGCCCCTCCGACAGTGCGGCGCTCCCTCAGTAATGCCCCTCCGACAGTGCTGCCCTCCCTCAGTACCGCCCCTCCGACAGTGCGGCGCTCCCTCAGTACTGCCCCTCCTACAGTGCAGGGCTCCATCAGTACCGCCCCTCCGACAGTACGGCGCTACCTCAGTACCGCCCCTCCGACAGTGCAGGGCTCCCTCAGTACCGCCCCTCCAACAGTGCGGCGCTCCCTCAGTACCGCCCCACCGATAGTGCGGCGCTCCCTCAGTACCGCCCCTCCGACAGTGCGGCGCTCCCTCAGTACTGCAGCTCCGACAGTGCGGCGCTCCCTCAGTACTGCCCCTCCGACAGTGCGGCGCTCCCTCAGTACTGCCCCTCCGACAGTGCGGCGCTCCCTCAGTACTGCCCCTCCGACAGTGCGGCACTCCCTCAGTACTGCCTCTCCGACAGTGCGGCGCTCCCTCAGTACTGCCCCTCCGACAGTGCAGAGCTCCCTCAGTACTGCCCCGCCGACAGTGCGGCGCTCCCTCAGTACCGCCCCTCCGACAGTGCGGCGCTCCCTCAGTAATGCCCCTCCGACAGTGCTGCCCTCCCTCAGTACCGCCCCTCCGACACTGCTGCGCTCCCTCAGTACCGCCCCTCCGACAGTGCGGCGCTCCCTCAGTACTGCCCCTCCGACAGTGCGGAGCTCCCTCACCACTGCCCCTCCGACAGTGCGGCGCTCTCTCAGTACCGCACCTCCGACAGTGCAGAGCTCCCTCAGTACTGCCCCTCCGACAGTGCGGCGCTCCCTCCGTACTGCCCCTCCGACTGTGTGGCGCGCCCTCAGTACCGCCCCTCCGACAGTGCGGCGCTCCCTCAGTACTGCCCCTCCGACAGTGCGGCGCTCCCTCAGTACTGCCCCTCCGACAGTGCGGCGCTCCCTCAGTACTGCCCCTCCGACAGTGCGGCGCTCCCTCAGTACTGCCCCACCGACAGTGCGGCGCTCCCTCAGTACCGCCCCTCCGACAGTGCGGCGCTCCCTCAGTACTGCCCCTCCGACAGTGCTGCTCTCCCTCAGTACTGCCACCTCCGACAGTGCAGAGCTCCCTCAGTACTGCCCCTCCGACAGTGCGGCGCTCCCTCAGTACTGCCCCTCCGAAAGTGCGGATCTCCCTCACCACTGCCCCTCCGACAGTGCGGCGCTCTCTCAGTACCGCACCTCCGACAGTGCAGAGCTCCCTCAGTACCGCCCCTCCGACAGCGCGGCGCTCCCTCAGTACTGCCCCACCGACAGTGCGGCGCTCCCTCAGTACCGCCCCTCCGACAGTGCGGCGCTCCCTCAGTACTGCCCCTCCGACAGTGCTGCTCTCCCTCAGTACTGCCACCTCCGACAGTGCGGAGCTCCCTCAGTACTGCCCCTCCGACAGTGCGGCGCTCCCTCAGTACTGCCCCTCCGAAAGTGCGGAGCTCCCTCACCACTGCCCCTCCGACAGTGCGGCGCTCTCTCAGTACCGCACCTCCGACAGTGCAGAGCTCCCTCAGTACCGCCCCTCCGACAGCGCGGCGCTCCCTCAGTACTGCCCCTCCGACAGTGCGGCGCGCCCTCAGTACCGCCCCTCCGACAGCGCGGCGCTCCCTCAGTACTGCCCCTCCGACAGTGCGGCGCTCCCTCAGTACTGCCCCTCCGACAGTGCGGCGCTCCCTCAGTACTGCCCCTCCGACAGTGCGGCGCTCCGTCAGTACTGCCCCACCGACAGTGCGGCGCTCCCTCAGTACCGCCCCTCCGACAGTGCGGAGCTCCCTCAGTACTGCCCCACCGACAGTGCGGCGCTCCCTCAGTACTGCCCCTCCGACAGTGCAGCGCTCCCTCAGTACTTCCCCTCCGACAGTGCGGCACTCCCTCAGCACTGCCCCTCCGACAGTGCGGCGCTCCCTCAGTACTGCCCCTCCGACAGTGCGGCGCTCCGTCAGTACTGCCCCACCGACAGTGCGGCGCTCCCTCAGTACTGCAGCTCCGACAGTGCGGCGCTCCCTCAGTACTGCCCCTCCGACAGTGCGGCGCTCCCTCAGTACTGCCCCTCCGACAGTGCGGCGCTCCCTCAGTACTGCCCCTCCGACAGTGCGGCACTCCCTCAGTACTGCCTCTCCGACAGTGCGGCGCTCCCTCAGTACTGCCCCTCCGACAGTGCAGAGCTCCCTCAGTACTGCCCCGCCGACAGTGCGGCGCTCCCTCAGTACCGCCCCTCCGACAGTGCGGCGCTCCCTCAGTAATGCCCCTCCGACAGTGCTGCCCTCCCTCAGTACCGCCCCTCCGACACTGCTGCGCTCCCTCAGTACCGCCCCTCCGATAGTGCGGCGCTCCCTCAGTACTGCCTCTCCGACAGTGTCGCGCTCCCTCAGTACTGCCCCTCCGACAGTGCGGTGCTCCCTCAGTACTGCCCCTCCGGTAGTGCGGTGCTCCCTCAGTACTGCCCCACCGAGAGTGCGGCGCTCCCTCAGTACCGCCTCTCCGACAGTGCGGAGCTCCCTCAGTACTGCCCCTCCTACAGTGCGGTGCTCCCTCAGTACCGCCTCTCCGACAGTGCGGCGCTCCCTCAGTACTGCCTCTCCGATAGTGCGGCGCTCCCTCAGTACTGCCTCTCTGACAGTGCGGCGCTCCCTCAGCACTGCCCCTCCGACAGTGCGGCGCTCCCTCAGTACTGTCCCTCCGCTAGTGCGGCGCTCCCTCAGTACTGCCCCTCCGAATGGGGCGCTCCCTCAGTACTGCCCCTCCGACAGTGCAGCGCTCCCTCAGTACTGCCCCTCCGACAGTGCGGCGCTCCCTCAGTACTGCCCCTCCGACAGTGCGGCGCTCCCTCAGTACCGCCCCTCCGACAGTGCTGCGCTCCCTCAGTACCGCCCCTCCGACAGTGCGGCGCTCCCTCAGTACTGCCCCTCCTACAGTGCGGAGCTCCCTCAGTACTGCCCCTCCTACAGTGCAGGGCTCCATCAGTACCGCCCCTCCGACAGTGCGGCGCTACCTCAGTACTGCCCCTCCGACAGTGCAGGGCTCCCTCAGTACCGCCCCTCCGACAGTGCGGCGCTCCCTCAGTACCGCCCCACCGACAGTGCAGCGCTCCCTCAGTACCGCCCCTCCGACAGTGCGGCGCTCCCTCAGTACTGCAGCTCCGACAGTGCGGCGCTCCCTCAGTACTGCCCCTCCGACAGTGCGGCGCTCCCTCAGTACTGCCCCTCCGACAGTGCGGCGCTCCCTCAGTACTGCCCCTCCGACAGTGCGGCACTCCCTCAGTACTGCCTCTCCGACAGTGCGGCGCTCCCTCAGTACTGCCCCTCCGACAGTGCAGAGCTCCCTCAGTGCTGCCCGCCGACAGTTCGGCGCTCCCTCAGTACCGCCCCTCCGACAGTGCGGCGCTCCCTCAGTAATGCCCCTCCGACAGTGCTGCCCTCCCTCAGTACCGCCCCTCCGACAGTGCGGCGCTCCCTCAGTACTGCCCCTCCTACAGTGCAGGGCTCCATCAGTACCGCCCCTCCGACAGTACGGCGCTACCTCAGTACCGCCCCTCCGACAGTGCAGGGCTCCCTCAGTACCGCCCCTCCAACAGTGCGGCGCTCCCTCAGTACTGCCCCACCGATAGTGCGGCGCTCCCTCAGTACCGCCCCTCCGACAGTGCGGCGCTCCCTCAGTACTGCAGCTCCGACAGTGCGGCGCTCCCTCAGTACTGCCCCTCCGACAGTGCGGCGCTCCCTCAGTACTGCCCCTCCGACAGTGCGGCGCTCCCTCAGTACTGCCCCTCCGACAGTGCGGCACTCCCTCAGTACTGCCTCTCCGACAGTGCGGCGCTCCCTCAGTACTGCCCCTCCGACAGTGCAGAGCTCCCTCAGTACTGCCCCGCCGACAGTGCGGCGCTCCCTCAGTACCGCCCCTCCGACAGTGCGGCGCTCCCTCAGTAATGCCCCTCCGACAGTGCTGCCCTCCCTCAGTACCGCCCCTCCGACACTGCTGCGCTCCCTCAGTACCGCCCCTCCGACAGTGCGGCGCTCCCTCAGTACTGCCCCTCCGACAGTGCGGAGCTCCCTCACCACTGCCCCTCCGACAGTGCGGCGCTCTCTCAGTACCGCACCTCCGACAGTGCAGAGCTCCCTCAGTACTGCCCCTCCGACAGTGCGGCGCTCCCTCCGTACTGCCCCTCCGACTGTGCGGCGCGCCCTCAGTACCGCCCCTCCGACAGTGCGGCGCTCCCTCAGTACTGCCCCTCCGACAGTGCGGCGCTCCCTCAGTACTGCCCCTCCGACAGTGCGGCGCTCCCTCAGTACTGCCCCTCCGACAGTGCGGCGCTCCCTCAGTACTGCCCCACCGACAGTGCGGCGCTCCCTCAGTACCGCCCCTCCGACAGTGCGGCGCTCCCTCAGTACTGCCCCTCCGACAGTGCTGCTCTCCCTCAGTACTGCCACCTCCGACAGTGCAGAGCTCCCTCAGTACTGCCCCTCCGACAGTGCGGCGCTCCCTCAGTACTGCCCCTCCGAAAGTGCGGATCTCCCTCACCACTGCCCCTCCGACAGTGCGGCGCTCTCTCAGTACCGCACCTCCGACAGTGCAGAGCTCCCTCAGTACCGCCCCTCCGACAGCGCGGCGCTCCCTCAGTACTGCCCCACCGACAGTGCGGCGCTCCCTCAGTACCGCCCCTCCGACAGTGCGGCGCTCCCTCAGTACTGCCCCTCCGACAGTGCTGCTCTCCCTCAGTACTGCCACCTCCGACAGTGCGGAGCTCCCTCAGTACTGCCCCTCCGACAGTGCGGCGCTCCCTATGTACTGCCCCTCCGAAAGTGCGGAGCTCCCTCACCACTGCCCCTCCGACAGTGCGGCGCTCTCTCAGTACCGCACCTCCGACAGTGCAGAGCTCCCTCAGTACCGCCCCTCCGACAGCGCGGCGCTCCCTCAGTACTGCCCCTCCGACAGTGCGGCGCGCCCTCAGTACCGCCCCTCCGACAGCGCGGCGCTCCCTCAGTACTGCCCCTCCGACAGTGCGGCGCTCCCTCAGTACTGCCCCTCCGACAGTGCGGCGCTCCCTCAGTACTGCCCCTCCGACAGTGCGGCGCTCCGTCAGTACTGCCCCACCGACAGTGCGGCGCTCCCTCAGTACCGCCCCTCCGACAGTGCGGAGCTCCCTCAGTACTGCCCCACCGACAGTGCGGCGCTCCCTCAGTACTGCCCCTCCGACACTGCAGCGCTCCCTCAGTACTTCCCCTCCGACAGTGCGGCACTCCCTCAGCACTGCCCCTCCGACAGTGCGGCGCTCCCTCAGTACTGCCCCTCCGACAGTGCGGCGCTCCGTCAGTACTGCCCCACCGACAGTGCGGCGCTCCCTCAGTACCGCCCCTCCGACAGTGCGGAGCTCCCTCAGTGCTGCCCCACCGACAGTGCGGCGCTCCCTCAGTACTGCCCCTCCGACAGTGCAGCGCTCCCTCAGTACTTCCCCTCCGACAGTGCGGCGCTCCCTCAGCACTGCCCCTCCGACAGTGCGGAGCTCCCTCAGTACTGCCCCTCCTACAGTGCGGAGCTCCCTCAGTACTGCCCCTCCTACAGTGCGGCGCTCCCTCAGTACCGCCTCTCCGACAGTGCGGCGCTCCCTCAGTACTGCCTCTCCGACAGTGCGGCGCTCCCTCAGTACTGCCTCTCCGACAGTGCGGCGCTCCCTCAGTACCGCCCCTCCGACAGTGCGGAGCTCCCTCAGTACTGCCCCTCCGACAGTGCTGCTCTCCCTCAGTACTGCCACCTCCGACAGTGCGGAGCTCCCTCAGTACTGCCCCTCCGACAGTGCGGCGCTCCCTCAGTACTGCCCCTCCCAAAGTGCGGAGCTCCCTCACCACTGCCCCTCCGACAGTGCGGCGCTCTCTCAGTACCGCACCTCCGACAGTGCGGCGCGCCCTCAGTACCGCCCCTCCGACAGCGCAGCACTCCCTCAGTACTGTCCCTCCGACAGTGCGGCTCTCCCTCAGTACTGCCCCTCCGACAGTGCGGCGCTCCCTCAGTACTGCCCCTCCGACAGTGCGGCGCGCCCTCAGTACCGCCCCTCCAACAGTGCAGCGCTCCCTCAGTACCGCCCCTCCGACAGTGCGGCGCTCCGTCAGTACTGCCCCACCGACAGTGCGGCGCTCCCTCAGTACTGCCCCTCCGACAGTGCGGCGCTCCGTCAGTACTGCCCCACCGACAGTGCGGCGCTCCCTCAGTACCGCCCCTCCGACAGTGCGGAGCTCCCTCAGTACTGCCCCACCGATAGTGCGGCGCTCCCTCAGTACTGCCCCTCCGACAGTGCAGCGCTCCCTCAGTACTTCCCCTCCGACAGTGCGGCGCTCCCTCAGTACTGACCCTCCGACAGTGCAGCGCTCCCTCAGTACTGCCCCACCGAATGGGGCGCTCCCTCAGTACTTCCCCTCCGACAGCGCGGCGCTCCCTCAGTACTGCCCCTCCGACAGTGCGGCGCTCCCTCAGTACTGCCCCTCCGACAGTGCGGCGCTCCCTCAGAACTGCCCCTCCGACAGTGCGGCGCTCCATCAGTACTGCCCCACCGACAGTGTGGCGCCCCCTCAGTACCGCCCCTCCGACAGTGCGGCGCTCCCTCAGCACTGCCCCTCCGACAGTGCGGAGCTCCCTCAGTACTGCCCCTCCTACAGTGCGGAGCTCCCTCAGTACTGCCCCTCCTACAGTGCGGCGCTCCCTCAGTACCGCCTCTCCGACAGTGCGGCGCTCCCTCAGTACTGCCTCTCCGACAGTGCGGCGCTCCCTCAGTACTGCCTCTCCGACAGTGCGGTGCTCCCTCAGCACTGCCCCTCCGACAGTGCGGCGCTCCCTCAGTACCGCCCCTCCGACAGTGCGGCGCTCCCTCAGTACTGCCCCACCGAATGGGGCGCTCCCTCAGTACTGCCCCTCCGACAGTGGGGCGCTCCCTCAGTACCGCCCCTCCTACAGTGCAGGGCCCCCTCAGTACTGCCCCTCCGACAGTGCGGCGCTCCCTCAGTACTGCCCCTTCTGCAGTGCGGAGCTCCCTCAGTACTGCCCCTCCGACAGTGCAGGGCTCCCTCAGGACCGCCCCTCCGACAGTGCGGCGCTCCCTCAGTACCGCCCCTCCGACAGTGCGGCGCTCCCTCAGTACTGCCCCTCCGACAGTGCGGCGCTCCCTCAGTACAGCTCCTCCGACAGTGCGGCGCTCCCTCAGTACCGCCCCTCCGACAGTGCGGCGCTCCCTCAGTACTTCCCCTCCGACAGTGCGGCGCTCCCTCATTACCGCCCCTCCGACAGTGCGGCGCTCCCTCAGTACCGCCCCTCCGACAGTGCGGCGCTCCCTCAGTACTGCCCCTCCGACAGTGCGGCGCTCCCTCAGTACAGCTCCTCCGACAGTGCGGCGCTCCCTCAGTACCGCCCCTCCGACAGTGCGGCGCTCCCTCAGAACTTCCCCTCCGACAGTGCGGCGCTCCCTCATTACCGCCCCTCCGACAGTGCGGCGCTCCCTCAGTACTGCCCCTCCGACAGTGCGGCGCTCCCTCAGTACTGCCCCTCCGACAGTGCGGCACTCCCTCAGTACCGCCCCTCCGACAGTGCGGCGCTCCCTCAGTACTGCCCCTCCGGCAATACGGCGCTCACTCAGTACTGACCCTCCGACAGTGCGGCGCTCCCTCAGTACTGCCCCTCAGACAGTGCGGAGCTCCCTCAGTACTGCCCCTCCTACAGTGCGGCGCTCCCTCAGTACTGCCCCTCCTACAGTGCGGCGCTCCCTCAGTACCGCCTCTCCGACAGTGCGGCGCTCCCTCAGCACTGCCCCTCCGACAGTGCAGCTCTCCCTCAGTACTGTCCCTCCGCTATTGCGGCACTCCCTCAGTACTGCCCCTGCGAATGGGGCGCTCCCTCAGTACTGCCCCTCCGACAGTGCGGCGCTCCCTCAGTACTGCCCATCCTACAGTGCGGCGCTCCCTCAGTACTGCCCCTCCTACAGTGCGGAGCTCCCTCAGTACTGCCCCTCCTACAGTGCAGGGCTCCCTCAGTACTGCCCATCCGACAGTGCAGCGCTCCCTCAGTACCGCCCCTCCTACAGTGCAGGGCTCCCTCAGTAGTGCCCATCCGACAGTGCGGCGCTCCCTCAATACTGACCCTCCTACAGTGCGGAGCTCCCTCAGTACTGCCCCTCCTACAGTGAGGCGCTACCTCAGTACCGCCCCTCCGACAGTGCAGGGCTCCCTCAGTACCACCCCTCCGACAGTGCGGCGCTCCCTCAGTACCGCCCCCTCCGACAGTGCGGCGCTCCCTCAGTACTGCCCCTCCGACAGTGCGGCGCTCCCTCAGTACTGCCCCTCGGACAGTGCGGCGCTCCCTCAGTACTGCCCCTCGGACAGTGCGGCGCTCCCTCCGTACCGCCCCTCCGACAGTGCGGCGCTCCCTCAGTACTGCCCCTCCGACAGTGCGGCGCTCCCTCAGTACCACCCCTCCGGCAGTGCGGAGCTCCCTCAGTACTGACGCTCCGACAGTGCGGCTCTCCCTCAGTACATCCCCCTCCGACAGTGCGGAGCTCCCTCAGTACTGCCCCTCCGACAGTGCGGCGATCCCTCAGTACCGCCCCTCCGACAGTGCGGCGCTCCCTCAGTACTGCCCCTCCGACAGTGCGGCACTCCCTCAGTACTGCCCCTCCCATAGTGCGGCGCTCCCTCAGTACTGACCCTACGACAGTTCGTCTCTCCCTCAGTACCGCCCCTCCGACAGTGCGGCGCTCCCTCAGTACTGCGCCTCCGACAGTGTGGAGCTCCCTCAGTACTGCCCCTCCGACAGTGCGGCGCTCTCTCAGTACCGCCCCTCCGACAGTGCGGCGCTCCCTCAGTACTGCCCCTCCGACAGTGTGGCGCTCCCTCAGTACTGCCCCTCCGACAGTGCGGCACTCCCTCAGTACCGCCCCTCCGACAGTGCAGAGCTCCCTCAGTACTGCCCCTCCGACAGTGCGGCGCTCCCTCAGTACTGCCCCTCCGACTGTGCGGCGCTCCCTCAGTACTGCTCCTCCGACAATGCTGCCCTCCCTCAGTACTGCCCCTCCGACAGTGCAGCGCTCCCTCATTACCGCCCCTCCGACAGTGCGGCGCTCCCTCAGTACTGCCCCTCCGACAGTGCGGCGCTCCCTCAGTACCGCCCCTCCGGCAGTGCGGCGCTCCCTCAGTACCGCCCCTCCGACAGTGCGGCGCTCCCTCAGTACCGCCCCTCCGACAGTGCGGCGCTCCCTCAGTACCGCCCCTCCGACAGTGCGGCGCTCCCTCAGTACCGCCCCTCCGACAGTGCGGCGCTACCTCAGCACTGCACTGGGAGTGTCAGCCAGGATTTATAGTGCTTAAATCTATCGAATGGGGACTTGAACAAACGACGTTCTGACTCAAAGGCGAGAGAGAGAGACCCACTGAGCCACGGTTGACACTGACGGGACTCGATTTTAAAATTCTCATTCTTGTTTTCCAATCCCTCCATGGCACCCTCACCCCCCCCCCCTCCCTATCTCTGTGACCTCCTCCAGCTCCACAACCCTCCGAGATCTCTGCGCTCCTCCAATTCTGGCCTCTTGACCATCCCCCGATTTCCATCGCTCCACCATTGGCGGCCGTGCCTTCAGCCGCCTGGGCCCCGAGCTCTGGAATTCCCTCCCTAAACCTCTCCGCCTCTCTCTCCTCCTTTAAGACGCTCCTTAAAACCGACCTCTTTGACCAAGCTTTTGGTCACCTGTCCCAATATCTCCTTATGTGGCTCGGTATCGAATATTGTTTGCTAATCGCTCCTGTGAAGCGCCCTGGGACGTTTTACTATGTTAAACGCGCTATATAAATGCAATTGTTGGGTGAATCAGTAATTGTTACAGTGAGGGGTGTGGGGTATATCAGAGTGTTACAGTGAGGGGTGTGGGGTATATCAGAGTGTTACAGTGAGGGGTGTGGGGTATATCAGAGTGTTACAGTGAGGGGTGTGGAGTATATCAGTGTTACAGTGAGGGGTGTGGGGTATATCAGAGTGTTACAGTGAGGGGTGTGGAGTATATCAGTGTTACAGTGAGGGGTGTGGGGTATATCAGAGTGTTACAGTGAGGGGTGTGGGGTATATCAGAGTGTTACAGTGAGGGGTGTGGGGTATATCAGAGTATTACAGTGAGGGATGTGGGGTATATCAGAGTGTTACAGTGAGGGGTGTGGGGTATATCAGTGTGTTACAGTGAGGGTGTGGGGTATATCAGAGTGTTACAGTGAGGGGTGTGGGATATATCAGAGTGTTACAGTGAGGGGTGTGGGGTATATCAGAGTGTTACAGTGAGGGGTGTGGGGTATATCAGAGTATTACAGTGAGGGATGTGGGGTATATCAGAGTGTTACAGTGAGGGGTGTGGGGTATATCAGTGTGTTACAGTGAGGTTGTGGGGTATATCAGAGTGTTACAGTGAGGGGTGTGGGATATATCAGAGTGTTACAGTGAGGGGTGTGGGGTATATCAGAGTGTTACAGTGAGGGGTGTGGGGTATATCTGTGTGACAGTGAGGGGTGTGGGGTATATCAGTGTGTTACAGTGCGGGGTGAGGGGTATATCAGTGTTACAGTGAGGGGTGTGGGGTATATCAGAGTGTTACAGTGAGGGGTGTGGGGTATATCAGAGTGTTACAGTGAGGGGTGTGGGGTATATCAGTGTGTTACAGTGAGGGGTGTGGGGTATATCAGTGTGTTACAGTGCGGGGTGTGGGGTATATCAGTGTTACAGTGAGGGGTGTGGGGTATATCAGAGTGTTACAGTGAGGGATGTGGGATACATCAGAGTGTTACAGTGAGCAGTGTGGGGTATATCAGAGTGTTACAGTGAGAGGTGTGGCATATATCAGAGTGTTACAGTGAGGGGTGTGGGGTTTATCAGTGTTACAGTGAGGGGTGTGGGATATATCAGTGTTACAGTGAGGGGTGTGGGGTATATCAGTGTTACAGTGAGGGGTGTGGGATATATCAGAGTGTTACAGTGAGTGGTGTGGGGTATATCAGAGTGTTACAGTGAGGGGTGTGGGGTGTATCAGTCTGTTACAGTGAGGGGTGTGGGGTATATCAGAGTGTTACAGTGAGGGGTTTGGGGTATATCAGAGTGTTACAGTGAGGGGTGTGGGGTATATCAGTGTGTTACAGTGAGGGGTGTGGGGTATATCAGTGTGTTACAGTGAGGGGTGTGGGGTATATCAGAGTGTTACAGTGAGGGGTGTGGGGTATATCAGAGTGTTACAATGAGGGGTGTGGGGTATATCAGAGTCTTACAGTGAGGGGTGTGGGGTATATCAGTGTGTTACAGTGAGGGTGTGGGGTATATCAGAGTGTTACAGTGAGGGGTGTGGGGTATGTTAGTGTTACAGTGAGGGGTGTGGGGTATATCAGTGTGTTACAGTGAGGGGTGTGGGGTATATCAGAGTGTTACAGTGAGGGGTGTGGGGTATATCAGTGTGTTACAGTGAGGGTGTGGGGTATATCAGAGTGTTACAGTGAGGGGTGTGGTGTATATCAGAGAGTGTTACAGTGAGGCGTGTGCGGTATATCAGAGTGTTACAGTGAGGGGTGTGGGGTATATCAGAGTGTTACAGTGAGGGGTGTGGGGTGCATCAGAGTGTTACAGTGAGGGGTGTGGTGTAAATCAGAATGTTACAGTGATGGGTGTGGTGTATATCAGAGAGTGTTACAGTGAGGGGTGTGGGGTATATCAGAGTGTTGCAGTGAGGGGTGTGGGGTATATCAGTGTGTTACACTGAGGGGTGTGGGGTATATCAGAGTGTTACAGTGAGGGGTGTGGTGTATATCAGAGAGTGTTACAGTGAGGGGTGTGCGGTATATCAGAGTGTTACAGTGAGGGGTGTGGGGTATATCAGTGTTACAGTGAGGGTGTGGGGGATATCAGAGTGTTACAGTGAGGGGTGTGGGGTATATCAGAGTGTTACAGTGAGGGGTGTGGGGTATATCAGGGTTACAGTGAGGGTGTGGTGTATATCAGTGTTACAGTGAGAGGTGTGGGGTATATCAGAGTGTTACAGTGTGGGGTGTGGGGTATATCAGTGTTACAGTGAGGGGTGTGCGGTATATCAGAGTGTTACAGTGAGGGGTGTGGGGTATATCAGTGTGTTACAGTGAGTGGTGTGGGGTATATCAGAGTGTTACAGTGAGGGGTGTGGGGTATATCAGTGTGTTACACTGAGGGGTGTGGGGTATATCAGAGTGTTACAGTGAGGGGTGTGGTGTATATCAGAGAGTGTTACAGTGAGGGGTGTGCGGTATATCAGAGTGTTACAGTGAGGGGTGTGGGGTATATCAGTGTTACAGTGAGGGTGTGGGGGATATCAGAGTGTTACAGTGAGGGGTGTGGGGTATATCAGAGTGTTACAGTGAGGGGTGTGGGGTATATCAGGGTTACAGTGAGGGTGTGGTGTATATCAGTGTTACAGTGAGGGGTGTGCGGTATATCAGAGTGTTACAGTGAGGGGTGTGGGGTATATCAGTGTGTTACAGTGAGTGGTGTGGGGTATATCAGAGTGTTACATTGAGGGGTGTGGGGTATATCAGAGTGTTACATTGAGGGGTGTGGGGTATATCAGAGTGTTACAGTGAGGGGTGTGGGGTATATCAGAGTGTTACAGTGAGGGGTGTGGGGTATATCAGTGTTACAGTGAGGGTGTGGGGTATATCAGAGTGTTACAGTGAGGGGTGTGGGGTATATCAGTGTTACAGTGAGGGGTGTGGGGTATATCAATGTGTTACACTGAGGGGTGTGGGGTATATCAGAGTGTTACATTGAGGGGTGTGGGGTATATCAGAGTGTTACAGTGAGGGGTGTGGGGTATATCAGAGTGTTACAGTGAGGGGTGTGGGGTATATCAGTGTGTTACAGTGAGGGGTGTGGGGTATATCAGAGTGTTACAGTGAGGGGTGTGGGGTATATCAGAGTGTTACAGTGAGGGGTGTGGGGTATATCAGTGTGTTACAGTGAGGGGTGTGGGGTATATCAGTGTGTTACAGTGAGGGGTGTGGGGTATATCAGAGTGTTACAGTGAGGGGTGTGGGGTATATCAGAATGTTACAGTGAGGGGTGTGGGGTATATCAGAGTGTTACAGTGAGGGGTGTGGGGTATATCAGTGTGTTACACTGAGGGGTGTGGGGTATATCAGTGTGTTACAGTGAGGGGTGTGGGATATATCAGAGTGTTACACTGAGGGGTGTGGGGTATGTCAGTGTTACAGTGAGGGGTGTGGGGTATATCAGAGTGTTACAGTGAGGGGTGTGGGGTATATCAGAGTGTTACACTGAGGGGTGTGGGGTGTATCAGAGTGTTCCAGTGAGGGGTGTGGGGTATATCAGTGTGTTACAGTGAGGGGTGTGGGGGTATATCAGTGTGTTCCAGTGAGGGGTGTGCGGTATATCAGTGTTACAGTGAGGGGTGTGGGGTATATCAGTGTTACAGTGAGGGGTGTGGGGTATATCCGTGTTTCAGTGAGGGGTGTGGGGTATATCAGTGTTACAGTGAGGGGTGTGGGGTATATCAGAGTGTTACAGTGAAGGGTGTGGGGTATATCAGTGTGTTACAGTGAGGGGTGTGGGGTATATCAGTGTTACAGTGAGGGGTGTGGGGTATATCAGAATGTTACAGTGAGGGGTGTGGGGTATATCAGTGTTACAGTGAGGGGTGTGTGGTATATCAGTGTTTTACAGTGAGGGGTGTGGGGTATATCAGAGTGTTACAGTGAGTGGTGTGGGGTATGTCAGAGTGTTACAGTGAGGGGTGTGGGGTATAT